>SNQJ01S0145901.1:0-20312 GCA_010110895.2 Picea sitchensis
AAACTAAAGATAAGGAGAAAGATTTTAAAAGTATTAATTTTGGTAAATAAAGAAAGGGTAAAAGAATTGATGAGTAGATATATGCTTTTTGTTAAGAAAATTGGAAGGAAAGAAGTGGAAAGATAGTGAGAACGTAATGCAAAGGTAGGTAAAGAAATCAGAGTAGTTGACTCACCCCAAGAGGGTCATCCATATACGTAGTGTAGTAATTCTTAGAGGCCAATATACCAATGTACCAGTGTATTATGTGGTTACAACCCTCAATGAGGGAAAAAATCCATGGCTCCAACCAACACAACCACTTGAGGAAATATATTAATGCAAAAGAAAAAATTGCACATAAGAATTTTTCACAATTGATCTTCAACAAATGACCATTCTCTCTCTTTAAATAGAGATCGTGGACCAATTGAGTTTTAAACCATAGATCAATATAACCATTAGTATCGAGGAGAACAAGACCCAACATATCACTTTATGTCTAGAATATATCATGAATGTCAGAGTACATAACTACAAATGCATACTAAAGAAACACACTTTTACCTAAAGACACATTAGACCAAGATGATCTTAACTAACGCTTAAGTGTCTAAATATCCTAACATCCCCCCTTAAGAACAACTAGGGATAAGATTGAAGTATTTACAAAGGTGGAATAATGGGAGAAGGATGGAGGAATTAGAGTCTATCCCCCCTTAATGATAACTTACTGAATTCCTAACATAGTTCAAAGTTTGGAAAAGTTTGCTTTTGTAAGACATTTTGTGAAAATGTTTGTAACTTGATTATTTGTAGGGAAAACGAGAACTTCGAGAACATGTTCTTGAATGAGCTTTCCGATGAAGTGCATGTGTAGCTCAATGTGTTTGTTGTGATGATGTTGAACGAGATCCTTGGCAAGCTTGATGGCACTCTGATTATCTTACCATAGCGTGGTCAGATGTTGCTGGTAGAACACAAAATCTGAAAAGATCCGTCAAATCCATAAAGCTTCTTGACTTGCATTAACCACTGCTCGATACTCTAATTTTGTTGAAGAAAGATTAAGAGCCTATTGTTTCTTACAAGTGAAAGTGAAAAGTCTGAAAACATATCTTGCAGTAGATTTCTGATCATTAGGGTTGTCGGTCCAATCAAAATCAATGAAATTGACCAACAAAGGAGCCCCCCATGAACTATAATGTATCTCAAACTAAATTGTACCATGGATATACCAAAGTATCCTTTTTCATACTTTTTGATGGTTCTCATGGGTTTTTTTCATATACCAGGCAACAAGACCAATAACAAAGGAAATATCAATATGGGTATGAGTCAAATACAAAAGGATAACAACTAATTGACTATACAAAGTGGCATATACTTTAGGTGTAGAACATGTGGTAGCAAGTTGGAATCTATATTGAAAGCAATAAACAAGGTCACATACATACTTAGAATGGGAAAGAGAAATTCCTTCCTTGGTTTGCAATACTTGGAGGCTAAGGAAATAATACAAATAACCTAAGTCCATAACTTCAAACTTCTTCTTAAGGTGATATTTCACATGGTTTAAAATTTTAGGGTCGCTACCAGTGAGGATAATGTCATCAACATAAAGAACAAGTATTATGAGATGGATTCCTACTTTTTTGGTATAGACATTAGGGTCAGAATGACATCTAGAAAAGCTAATGTCAAGAAGAAAGTTATCCATTTTAGCATACTAATCCCGAGGAGATTTCTTAAGACCATAGAGAGATCTCTTAAGGTTGAATACAAGGATAGAGTCATTATGAACATAAATAGGAGGTTGTTCCATGCAAATTTCTTCTTGCGAATCCCCATGCAAGAAGGCATATTTATCATCCATTTAATGGACCTCCCATTCATGTGAGGTAGGAAGGGCTAAAACAAGGCAGATTGAATTCATTTTGGCTACGAGGAAAAGGTTTCATTATATTCAATTCCTTCAACTTTAGAGATTCCTTTGGAAATTAATTGGGATTTATGTCTTTCAACACTTCCATTTCTTGCATACTTAGTTCTATACACTCATTTACATCTAACAAGTTTTCTTCCTTTTGGAAGAGGTATAACATCTCAAGTATTGTTTTCCAATAAGGAACACTATTCTTCATTCATTGATGTGTCCCAATCTAAATGGCCAAAAGATTCTACAAATGTTTATGGATCACAATTCTTTGAAACTTGAGCCAAAGGAGAGGAGGCTCACTAGAACTGTGAATGTGTTTGATGCTGATATGTAGGATCATTAACATTATCACTAGCTACTTTTCTTGTTGTACAGACCCATCTGGGAAGCGATGGTGTTGGGGAAAGATCATGTTCAATAGAACCAATTGAAGGAAGGTGAGTAGGTAAAGGTGAATTTTCATCCTCATTCTCATCGTCTAAAGAAGAGACTGGAATAATGTCACTAATAGAAAATATGGGAAGATAATATGGAACAAACACCGAATATGGTTCGCAGGTTGAAGATTGCATGAACACTGAATTAGGCTCCCAGGCCAAGATATTTTCATCAAACTTAACATCTCTCCCAATAATAATTTCATTGGAATAAGGTTGAAGAAGTTTTTAACCTTTGACACCATGAAAATATCCAACAAAAATGCACTTCTCACTTTTAGGTTGTAATGCTTTCTTTTTTTCATCATGAATGTGAGCCCACGCTGCACGACCAAACACATGGAAGTGTCTCACATCTAGTTTAATTTTACTCCATGATTCTTCTAGTGTTATATTTTTGAAAGCCTTTGTGAGAGTGTGATTTACTATGTAATTGGAACAATTAATGGTTTCTATCAAAAAATGAAGACTTAATCCCCTAGTTTGGATCATACAATTGGCCATTTCCTTTAGTGTGTGATTCTTTATCTTAGCAACACCATTTTGTTGTGGTGTATATGGAACAATATGTTGCATATGAATTCCTTATGCAATGTAGTAAGTTATAAATTTGTTGTTAACATATTCACCTCCATTATCTATTCTAAACCTTTATAGTTGATGTCCATATTTTTTTTCTACAAGGGCCTTGTAGGCCACGAACATGACAAATAATTCACACTTAAGTTTTAAGAAATAAACCAAAGTGTGTATGGAGAAATCATAATGAAAGTTAAAGAAGTAATTTCACCCAGAGAAAGAAGGAGAAGGAAGTGAACCACACAAATCACTATGAACAATCTGCCAAGGGGGGTGAGTCATGCTAAGAGCCACATTTTTCAAAATTGTTCCAATGATGTTTTCCTAGAATACAACTGACATAAACAACATCTGTGCAAGAAACAAGAGGAAAACTAGTCACCATATTTCGATTACATATTTTCTACAATGAGCAATAGTTTAGATGACTAAATTGCAAATGCCAAAGTTTGCTAAATTCACCACTATGAGCAATAGAAACTGGTGGAAATGATAAGAACCCAAAGTTGTCTAATTTTTACAACCTAGAAATATCATAAAAAAATATAGTTGCTAGGACATGCTTAAGATATTTAAAGTCCTTGATTACAACTTGGTGAGGTGAAAACTCTACTATTTTACCTTCACTTGAATGAGCGAATTGATATACTGATAGAATGTTGCAAGAGAGACTTGGAACACATAGTAAGTCATTAAAATGACCATCATATCTGAACTATTCCAGACCCTACAACACTAAGAGATCTATCATCACCAAGAAATATTTGTTTGGTGTTACAATCATTAAGAGAAAAAAAAATGGCTTTATCCTTAGCCATATGATAAGATGCTCCATAATCAATAAGCCACTCATTAGAAGAAGTGGATGTTGCATTAAAGGAAAAACCATAAGCAAAAAGTGCATGTCCATGAGAAAAAGAAGAAGAATCAAGATTGATTCCATGCTTCTTTATTGTTACTTCTAAGATCTCCATATTTTTAATATACTTAGACTCTAGATGACCATCTCGCCTACAAAAATTGCAATGCCTGTTAGTTTTCTTACTTTTTTTTATTTTGGACCTTTGTCACCATTGGGAGTAGAAGCTAGTTGAGAGGGTTTGAGTGATCTGAATCTATGAGGGTGTTAGGGTCCTAACCCACACATAGGTAGAACAATATATTCAGATGTAATAAAGGTCAATATTAATAAGGCATTTCAATAAAATAGAATAAAGAGGATGTAAGAAGACCTAATAGAAGCTTTCGCTTCTAGAAGGATCTTCCTCTAGATGCTTCTTTTTAGTATAAATAGGAGTCGAGGGTATGAGAACCCTATCTTGGATATTATTGTAATAGAGCTCTGCTCAAATAGAGGTTGCCCCCTCGAAGAGGCCCGTGAACATTGCTTTCAGATTAAAAGTGTTATTTCTGTTATTATTCTCTTGTCATTTCAGTGCTATTGTGGTGAATGTTCTGGTTATATTGTTGTTATTCTGCCATTTATAGCATTTTATTTCTGTTCTGAATACATTTTATATCTGGTATATTACAGAGGGGAAGAGATAAAACACAGAAATATGATAGAAACACAAAGATACATTAATATTCAATTTCTATTAATGAACGAAATATGCAGGAACTGTAAAAATGCAGAGTGAAATGAACTCGCTAGAATGGTGGTAGCTTATCTCTGAGAAGAGATGTGATGACGACGTGGATTCACTAGACGATGATTACAATGAGATATAAATGAATTTTAACATAAATCATCAATGAGAAAACCCTAAACATCCAAAAACCTAACCCTAGAAGATGAAACACCAAAAGGTTTGTGGGCCCCAATGTGGTTAGTTGATACGTCAACTTCCTGGGGGTGTTACTTTTGCATACGATCTTCGTTTGGGGCGCTCAGTAGCCCATCGAAAAGGTCTAGCCAAGGAGTACGACTTTTGAATGACCCAATACATGCCTTTGGATAAATTCTTAGTGCTTCCAGGGACAAAAGAACATCATTTAGGGCCTCAAAACAGACCCAAAAGTTCAGGACTTGAAAAAATTGTAGAAAAAATACCAAGATGGAAACTGTATTTTGAGCTAGTAGAATAGGTGGGTGGCCACCAATGTACACCTGGATCAGTCCTCCTCCCTTAGGAAGAAATTGTATCTATTGCGTTCAGTGTCCCCATTAAATGAGAAACTTCTATTGAACTTGACTCTTGGTGAGCCACTTACCTTGGTGTAGTAGCTACCATGCTTTGACAACCCGATAGGGTTGGATCTTTTGTTGGTAGGTTCCCTTAACCTATGTGTCCATGATATGATCAATGGTTTCCTATTCCATGCAATAGAGGTTGAGCTCTATAGGTGTCAGCTACTCTGTCACTTCCAATGTGTCTAATAGTGGTGGAAAATATGGCCAAAGGAGGTCCACATTAAATACTAGGTGCAAGCTAAGGAAGGGGGGAATATTGAACTCAAAAGCATTGTCTCCCACATCTTTGGTGATGGTGTAAAGGCCACAGAAAAGTCTACACAACTTCTAATTGTTGATTATTTTGGTTTGTTTTAATTGATGTCAACCCTTGAACAAATTCCGGTAGCACAAAGGTTTGGGTAATGGACCCAAGTTTCTTTGATGTATACTGGTATGCGTTTTAATATATTTGAAGGTAAGAGTATTCTATATGGATAGTACATGTCATGACATTTCCAGTGTATGTGGAATGTCACATGGATCCTCACAGTTAGAGAGTTATGTCCATGTGAAGTTGGAGAACCCTCACGAGTCATCTAAAAGCCCCAAAAGGTCAAAGTAGTCAAAGTGGTTGCAAAGAAAATTTATTTAAATAATAAAGTGAAGTGGTGAGTGTACTATAAGTCAAGTGGATACAAGAGAAATTATTTAAACAATAAATTTAATGGAGAAATTACTAAGTGGACAAGTGGTTAGAAGTGGGATTAGCCCTAAAATAAGGAAAGTGGTTTAAGATGGTTAGAAGGTAACCCCTTGAGGAAGCTACATAAAAGTATAAATAAGAGGCAAGGGTCTCTCATTTAATCACATTTTAGCATATTGAATATCTACAAGTGACTTAGGTAACCAAAGGATATCTAAGGTGAATTTCATAGGGAAGGTGAAGTAAAGAAGGCCAAAATTCAAGGGAGGATAAATTCTTTTGATGATGCTTTCTAAGGTATGTTATTTATAGGTCATCTCACCATTTTCGCAATAATTTGTTTTCTAGAATGATTTAGACCGCGAAATATGGAGGAAGTTGAGGAAACATATCCAAGTAGTTGTGATAAAAATTTCAGCTTGTGGGTCATTGTATTTTTGGAGTTACACTCCGTGGAAAATAGGGTTTGTGGCTAGTCCTAAAACTAGTCTAAAACATGTGTTTCGGGTAAAAATGTCATAAGTTCTTCATAAAATATCCAAATTCAGTAAGACCAAATGTATTGGTTAGAGTACAATCTTTAGTATTATGTGTACCATTTTCAGATCCATACAACAAATATTCCATGCGGGGAACTCTCTACAAGTTCGCTCTCTAGAATAAGCCAGAACTCAACAAGGTATGCCATTTTTGCTATAACTCATTTTCTGAGAGGTTCCAAGTAGTGAAACCTGGAGGAATTGCATAAAAGACACTGAATAATATTGTGTACTATTTTTCAGATCTTTATTCATTACAGGTACATAGTTATGATTATTTTAAGTTAGAGTTGTTGACTAATCCAAAATTAGTCATGTGAGACTAAAGTAAAGTTTGATGAAAATGATTGATCCAGGTGGATATCGGTGGCCACCCACCTTTTCCAATTGACTCAAAACAATTTTCTGGCAATTTTGGTAATTTACTATTTTTAGCAGTTTTTAACTTCCGAAGCCATTTTGAAGGCCTAAATGAAGGTTTTTTGGGATCGAGCTTCTCAATGATAGTTGAAGGCTTTGATTGATCCCCCAAAATGAATCTCCTTGATGATACCTTTCCAACGAGCTATCTTGCGCCCCAAACGAAGATCGTATGCAAAAGTTACACCCTCGGGAAGTTGACGTATCAACTACCCCTATCGGGGCCCGCAAACCTTTTGGATTTTCATCTTCCGGGGTTAGGGTTTTGGATTTTATTTATGTTAAAAAGGCCTTTGGAGAATCATTGTAACAATCATTTTCTTGCGAATGCAAATAGATGAAACATCTCTTCTCAGAGATAAGCTACCACCATTCTAGTGAGTCTTTCACTCTGTATTTTTACAGTCTTTGTACATTTTCGCTCATTAATAGAAAATTGTGTATTACTGTATCTATGTGTTTATGGTTGCATCTCTGATACATTTCTATTATACTATTGGATATCCGATATATATCTATACATTTGTTTATTATACCTCCGCTCTCATTTCGTGCCCAAAATAATCCGGATCAATGGTATCAGAGCAGGCTGCTCTTGATCGTTTTTCAGTGCATGTCCCCGACGAGGTCCGAGTATATCAAGTTGGGTCCTGATCTTGTCTATATTTAGGAAAATCTCTCACGCATGCCCAATAAACTCTCCATGGCGGAAGAAAAGAAGAATGACAGAGCAACCAATTCTATTAATATGTTGCTCGAGCAAGCTCTCACGCGATAGAGGGACACAATGATGGAGAATTTTTACCACATCCTTCAACGCCTTCTGATAAAAACACACACGTCTTCATCAAGAGACCACTTTGGAGGCACATTGCCTTTCAAGGTACAAGTTAACTTTGATATTCCCATATTTGAAGGACAGATAGATGCAGATGCCCTAGAAAAATGGTTAAATATGCTAGAAGGTTATTTCTCTGTTATTACTTTGGGGGGTCATCTATATAGGATACCAGAGGTAGTTCTAAGTAATGTCCCACCTATACAATGTTGCAAGTTAGTATCTCATACTACAAAATTCAACTTCTTCACAATCCGTTCAAAAGGTGAATAGAAGGATACTGCAACCACTACAGCCTCGGCCCAAACACCTTCTATCCAAAAAAAGCAGGTCAAAAATATTGCAGCAAAGTGAAAATATTCCTTTTGCACATAGGAATATCATGTAGTCAGACTCGTTAAAAAGGTCCAACCCTTCCAACCACAGGTTCGTGACAACCTTCAACAAGCTAAGCATCACAACTTCTCCAACAAGGCAAACAACTCATCAAGATGCAGGTTCAACAAACGTTTTTCCCTCTCCCTCGGGCACTCAACGCAATGGAGAACATTGCTTCCTAAGGAGGGAGGATTGATCCAGGTGGATATTGGTGGCCACCCACCTTTTCTAAGGGGCTCAAAACAATTTTTTGGCAATTTTGGTAATTTACTATTTTTAATAGTTTTTAACTTCCGGGGCCATTTTGAGGGCCTAAATGAAGGTTTTTTGAGATAGATCTTCTAAATGATATATGAAGGATTTTATTGAGACCTAAAAATGAATCTCCTCAACGATACCTTTCCAACGAGCTACTGTGCGCCCCAAACGAAGATCGTATGAAAAAGTTACGCCCCCGGGAAGTTGACGTATCAACTAACCCCATCAAGGCCCGCAAACCTTTTGGATTTTCTTCTTCTGGGGTTAGGGTTTTGGATTTTATTTATGTTAAAAAGGCCTTTGGAGCTTCATTGTAACAATCATCTTCATGGGAATGTTGGATTACTGAGAGGGGGAGGGGGGTGAATCAGTAATAACGTAATTATAATCCTTTTCTTCAAATGTTATATCAATGTAGAATTATTATCCAATAATAAGTAGTAATAAATAAACAATCACACACATACACAATACACCAGTGTTTTACGTGGAAACCCAAATCAGAAGAAAACCACAAAATGTTTTTTCTTATGTCTTGAAGAATTACATTCATTGGAAGCACCAACTTCCTTTGTTTTCCAGCTGCAACTGGAAGGAGGCTCCAACCCCCTAGTTTCTCAGGCTACAACCTGAGGGAAGCTCCAAATCCCCAAATATCTGGTTATAATCAGAAGGAGGCTACAACCCAAAATGTTCTCCGACTACAACTGGAAGGTGGCTACAAGCACCTGTCCTTGCCCCGTCCTGCCACCCTGAAGTAGAGGTAGAATGATGGAACCACTGTCACACTATCATTGTGAGATATACCGCTGTAAACCTGTATCAATAAATCTGAACCATGCATCAACCATGCATCAACCTGTAATCAACCTGTACCATAAACAAGTGCATCAACCATGCACCAGCCTGTAATATAATCCTTTTCTCAAATGTTATATCAATGTAGAATTATTATCCAATAATAAGTAGTAATAAATAAACAACTCACACATACACAATACACCAACAAATGACAAAGCAAAAAAAAAAAAAACCACAAAATGTTTTTTTCTTATATGTCTTGAAGAATTATATCTATTGGAAGTACCAACTTCCTTTTGTTTTCCAAATTCAATCGAAGGAGGCTCAACCTCTAAGTTTCTCAAAGCAACCTCGAGGGAAGCTCTAAATCTCTAAATATCCGTTATATATAGAAGGAGGATACAACCCCAAATGTTCTCCGACTACAATCGAAGGGTGGCTATAAGCACCTGCCCTTGCTCCTGCCCTGCCACCCTCAAGTAGAGGTAATCGATAAACCACTGTCATATTATCATTGTGAGATATACCAAGCCGTAAACTCAGACAATAATCTGAACTATGGACAACCATGCACTGCAACTCCTGTATCAACTCACAGATTATAAACAAGTGTATCACTTAACCATGCACCAACTCAGAATCAACTCAGTATTCATAAATTCAAAGTGTATCAACCAAGTGTACCCAACCTGTAATCAACCTTGTATTTCATAAACAAGTATCCAACTACAAAAATTAAGTGTATTTTCCAATCATGTGTCAATTACTTATAAACTATGAATCATCAATATGTACCAAATATCATCAACTATACACTTCATATATGTAGCCAACTTATCAACTATTTGTCTCAACCATGTACTCAACATGCCATAAACAAAAATCCTCATCAATTCTATCTATCCAAATCTGATTTGTAGCTCAGAATAGACCTCGTGTATATGATCACATTCCTACAAACTCCTTAACTTAAAACAAGAGACTTTGTGTATGGATCTCAAAGTAGTTATTGTTCTCATTGTTAGCTCTGTGAATTTGCTGTTCTATGTCCAAAATTATTACAAGCATAACATAAACCAAAAAAATGTAGTTTGATAATTGCAGTTGAAGATCTTATGAAAATGAGGGTGCTCTTATGAATCCTTTCTTCTCGAAAATTGGCCTGGATGTTGCTGATTCTGAAATCTGAATCTTCTCGGCGGAGGAGGTCCCCTATAATCTTCCTGTATATCTTTTTATCCCTTTGATTGTTTCTACATAAACTTTTGGATTTGTTTCTACCGTTGTTTTAGAGCTTGATCCTTCTGTTTGATTGTATCCAAGTCCCAGACTTTGTCAAGATAAGGATTTTGACTGCTAATAAATGCCATCCGTAACTTTTGAGCTATTCTCGTGATATTTTTCTTTTGAATATCCTTTTAGTGTGACACCCTACTCTGTGTTTCCAATGATCCCGCTCTTTCCTTCTCTTTAGCCATTCTTTGAGTGCTTTCTTCAATTCTTTTTTATCTTCTTGTATATTTAAACCTTCAATTTTGTAATCATTTGTTCTAGTTCCCAAGTCTATTTTTTCTCTAGTTCTCATGAAGTTCTCTGTTTTTTCTTTTCTTCCTACAACTCTATGGCACTCCACACTTTTCCTCAAAAGTCAACTTCCTCAGCTTCAATTTCTTCTTCATATGTTTCTTCTGATTCTTCTTCTATTCCTGGTCACAAGGAATAGAACTCCTCGTTTCAATTTGTCATCGACTTACCTCATCCATGATGAGATGTCTTTGGTGCAAAAGTTTTTCCTCAAAACTTCTTTGTAGTTATTTTACCTTTATATGTTTGTTTGTCCTTTGAGTAACCTTCATCATTTCTCTTTCTATGAGACATTTATTAGCAAAATGACCACACCACTACAATTAAAACAAAGGAAGCTTTCACTTTCCCACTACTTCATTGGTTCCCTGAAACCACCTTTGACGGTTGGCCACATTTTCATCATCTCTCGAAAGACGCCGCTGTTACTGCTTATATATTCCTTTTGTTCCTTTTTCTTTGCTTGATCTTTGGATGCTTTGAAGCAATGCTTCTTTACATCTAGATTTTCCAGCCTGGCTTCATCTCATATACTGAAGATTCCATACCATCCATGCTATTGAGTTTAGATCCCATCTTTCTCTTCTCTAGTGTTGATATCTTAGGGTTGAATCTCATGGGAAGAGATCTTTAGTACCTTTTGAAGAATTACGGACTCTTCGATTTCTTCTCCCAATCCTAAGGATTGTATTCCATCAGTTTAATTAATTTGTAAGAAGTAGGTCATGACATTCTTCATCTTCCTTCATTTTTAGTTGTTTGAACCGTAATCTCCTAAGTTTGAAGCTTTTCTATTTTGAATTTTGAATCTCTTTCATAAATATTTCAAGCTTGTCCCAAATCTCTTTAGCAGATTTACAATGTGCAACTTTGGTGAATACTGACACTGAGACCATTCAAAAGTGCATTTCTATGGTCTTTGGAATTATTCTCACCAGTTTCACTGGCTGTCATTTGTTGGTGGAATCATTGTGCCGTGGTATCCATCTACAATTGATTGCCAAACTTGAAATCCCTGCGGCTCAGATATATGCTCTTCTTATCCTTATGTTCTAAAAATCATACTTTTGTCCATCAAACTGTGTGGTGTATTCTCCATTTTATAATGAAGCAGGTTTCCATGATTCCATCTTTTCGCTATTAGAACTAACTTCAAGGAACCTTCTCTCGAGGCTCAATTGTTGGATTTCATCGAGAGGGGGGAATCAATAAGAACGTAATTATAATTCTTTTCTTCAATGTTATTTCACTGTAGAATTATTATCCAATAAATGAACACACAATTAAACAATCACACATATACACAAAGAGCACTTGTTTTACTGGAAACTAAATCGAGAAAACCACAATGCTTTTTCTTATATGTATTGAAGAATTACATTCTTACTAGCACCAACTTCGGGAGCCTCTTAAATAACTGGAATGAGGCTCTAACCCTCTAGTTTCTCGTGCTACAACCCTGAGGGGAAGATCCAACTCCCAAATTATATGGCTACAAACTGTATGAGGCTATAACCCCAATGTTTCTTCCTGGCTATTGAACTGAAGGTGGGCTACAACCACTGGCCCTTGCCTGCCCTGCCACCCCTAAGTAGAGGGGTAGAATGATGGAACCACTATCACTATCACTGTGAGATATACTGGATAAACCTATACCAATAAATATGAACCATGTATCAACCTCAGTAGAATCAACTCAGGACTATAAACAAGTGCATCAACCATGCACCAACCTCAGAATCAACTCCATGTATAAATCATGCATCAACCATGCACCAAATTCTACCAAACAACTTGTACTATGTACCAAGTGCATCCAATCCATGTACCAAGTGACATGTTCCAACTATAAGTTTCAACTACTCCTCAACTATGAACCATCAATATGTATCAACATCATCAACAGGTTAATTTATGTATGTGTCAATCTATCAACCATTTGTCCCAAACCTATACCACATATGCCACAACAAAACCTCATCAATTTATATCATCCAAATCTGATTTGTAGCTTTGGTAATAGACCTATTTTATATGGATCACATTCTCAAAGTAAACCTTCCTTTAACTTTAAAATAAGATATCAGCATTTTCATCAAACTTTTCTTTAGTCTCACATGACTCGCTTTGGATTAGTCAACAACCCAACTTGTGCTTTAACGGTAAATTTGAACCTAATGTATAAAGATCTGAACCGACATAATGTTATCACAGGTTTTATGAAATTCCTCCTAGTGGCAATCACTTGGAACCTCTCTTAAAATGAGTTATAGAAAATGATATACCACAATTCGCTTTATTCTAGAGTGACCTTGTAGAGCGTGATCCACAAAAAATATTTGATGAAATGATCTAAAACTATTACAAGAATATACTACATACTTTACCCTAAACCAACACATTTGGTCTCACTAAATTTGTATCTGTTATGAAGAAGTTATGACGCTTTTTAATTAAAATATCCGATTTGACTAGTTTCAGATCTAGCCACAACCTTATTTTCCATGCAGTGTAACTCCCAAAATATAACAACCCAATGTTTGAATTTTTAATATACTCGGATATGTTTTATCACTTTCATAGAAATTTCAGGATCTAAATCATTATAGAAAAAACGCTATAGCTAAAATGGTGAGATGACCTCGAAATAATATCTTTAGAAAGCACCATCAAAAAGAATTTATCCTTCCTTGCATTTTCGGCCATCTTTTCTTCACCTTCAATCATAATTCTGGTTTATATGATTTGTATACTCCCCATACACCTATAGATATTCAATATTCTCATGTAATTCAAATGAGAGAGAGCCTTACCTCTTATTTATACCTAGCTTCCTTGAAAACATATTCTAGTCACTTGGCCCCACTTTCCTTATTTTAGGTTGGGTCCACTTCTAATTTCTCCATTAAAATTATTATTGAAATAATTTATTTTTATTCATCTCTTGAATTATAATACACCCATTACTTCACTCAGACATTTACCTTTTAAAATCTCTAAACCACTTTGATTACTTTGACCTTTGGGGCTTCTAGGATGACATATGAGGGTCCTCCAACTGTAGAAGGCCATAACTCTCAAACCGTGATAGGAGTTATGTGACGCTCTACATACCAATTAGAAATGGAATGACATGTACTATCCATATAGAATAGTATTATTTGAAAAAATATATCACAACTCATAATGTTACCTATCAAACAAACTTTGGGTCCATTATCCAAACCTACGGTCTCCAACTCTCATGGTCATAACTTTCTAATCATGAGGAATTATGTGACGCTCCACATACCACCACCAGAAATGACATGAAAAGAACTATCCATATATGATATTTTCCCATAACCACTTTTTCTTCTCATCTCATTATCTTCCACAATTAAGCATGGGTTCTTACTCCACAAAGCTGCCTTCTCTCGTGAGGCTTTCACCATATGGGGAATTCTACTTTGGAGTTCATCCATTTACTTCTTATCAACCATGACAAAACACACGAGTCATATTTTACATCAAACACTATTGGGTCCATTACCACCTAAAACCTTTGTAGCATGGTGTCTGGTCTTTCTTCAAGGGTTGACATCAATGACAACCAAGTTTAATCAACAACGAATGCGAGTAACATACACATCTCTTCTCAGAGATAAGCTGCCACCATTCTAGCCAATCTTTCACTCTAAATTTTTACAATCTTTGTACATTTTTTCTCATTAATAGAAAATTGTGTATTACTGTATCTCTGTGTTTATGGTTGCATCTCTGATACATTTCTGTTATACTATTGGATATCCGATATATCTCTGTACATTTGTTTATTATATCTTCGCTCTCATTTCGTGCCAAAAATAATCCGGATCAATGCTAGTCTCTTGTTGTTAAAGTTAAGGAAGATTTGCATGTATGTGATCATATACACTAGGTCTATTACAAAGTTACAAATCAGATTTAGATGATGAAATTGATGAGAGATTTTGGTTGAGGTACATGGGTGAGACAAGTAGTTGATGAGTTGGCACATACATGAGGTGTATAGTTTATGATGTTGGTACATCTTGATGAGTCATCGTTTATGTGTATTTGATGCATTATTGGTACATATTTGGTGCGTGGTTGATGCACTCATTGATGGTACAGGTTGAGGTACATGTTGGTGCATGGTTGATGCACTTGTTTATAGTACATGCTGATTACTGGTTGTTTGGTACATGTTGTTACAAGTTGTTATGTGCAGGTTGATTGGTACATGTTTACAATAGTATATCTCACAGGGATAGTGTGATAGTGGTTCCATCATTCTACTTCTACGACAAGGCGGTTGGATGGGGCAATGACAGGTGGTTGTATCCACCTTTCGGTTGTAACCAGAGAACATAGGGGGTTGTAGCCAGAGAATTGGGGAGTTGGAGCTTCCCTCGGGTTGTAGCCCGAGAAACTAGGGGGTTGGAGCCTCCTTCCAGTTGCAATTGGAAAACAAAGGAAGTTGGTGCTTCCAATGAATGTAATTCTTAAAGATATATAAGAAAAAACATTCCGTGGTTTTCTCTCTCTTTGGGTTTCCATGTAAAAACACTGTTGTACTGTGCATGTGTATGATTGCTCATTTGTTCATTGTTTATTTACTCTGAAACTATTGGATGATAATGCTACATTTATATAACACTCGCATTTTTTGGTTAAAAATGATTAAATTTCTCTATTACCGAGTCACCCCCCGTCTCAGTAATCCAACAATTGGTTTTATAGTGGTTTCCTTCAGAAATTAGTTTAACCAATGGAAGGAGATCATGCATTATTCTGAGAATGGAGTACCACTGTTTAATGATCAGAATGTGTTAAAGTATGAGATATGGAGGAGAAGCGCAAAATTATTTTTACAGGCACATGGGAATTATATTTGGCTATCAATCGTTACAGTATATGATAGTTCAAAAAGGGAAAATAATGGAACCAATAAGGAATTGAAGAAGAATAACAAAATAACAATGGATCTCATCTGGGAAGGATTACCTAATCCGATAAGAGAAAAGGTTGGTAAATTTTCATCAACCAAAGAACTTTGGGATAAGTTACATGACTTATATTCTTCACCCATCGTAGATTCATAAAATGCCAAAGAAGATGCAAGTACAGATCAAGAAGAAATATGTTCACCATGTTAAACAGATTCAAAAGATGAAGAGTACATAATCAACAAAGGTATGTTGTTTTTCTTTAATTATGAAAACCGTGAACATCTTGAAATAGAATGCCATGAATGAAATGAGACATAAAAACTAATTGAAAAAGAAGACAATTATGAAGCAGAATTGATTAGTGCTTTAGATGAACTAAGAAAAGAAAGAGAAGAAAACAAGTCACTCGAGAAAGAATTAATGAAACAAAAGGAAAGTATTCACATTTTTGAAGAATCCTAACATGTCATCAAGAAATTAAGAACTCAACTAGAAGAAGCTAGAAATATCGAAGAAAATCTTGAATATCAAAATCAGTATTTGGAAGCCAACATAGCAACACAAAAGGAAGTAACAGAAATGACAGAGAAGATACTGACATATCATCTTAAGGAAAGAACTAACGATTTAAACCAACTTGAGACATATTTTGGTTAAGAAGAGAAACGACTTGAAGAAGAAATAATCACATTAAAAATCCAGCTTGAAGAAGCAAAAAGAACAGAAGAAGTCATGAAGTCTCAGATAATGAAGAAAGAAGAAGAGGTTGAGAAGCTTGAAGAAGAAGTTGTTACATTGAGAAGTAAAATCGTCAAGCTCAACAAGAATGTTGAAGAGATAGAAACATCCACATCAGTCATAGAGAATGAAGAGAAGCACTCTAGGTTGCTAGAAAAGAAGAATGAAGAAAATAGAAAGAATTATGCAGAAGTACTCAAAGGAAGGAATCATGGTTAACCAGAATCTAAGAAAACTATTGAAGATACATCTTCAAGAAGACCATCCATGTTCAAGCCAAAAAGAAGCTTCAATCATGATCATGATCATTCAAGGAAGAAATTCAGAAGGACTACACCACAAAGAAAATCATTCACTCCCAGGTATGCAAATTTATTTTATGGTCATTGTTTTTATTGTACCAATTTTGGACATAAGGTTTTAGATTGTAGGGATTATAAAAGAAATCTTCAAGCAAGAAATTCCTATCTGGCCCCACATAACATTGAATGTTACAAATGTCATAACTATGGACACATAGCTAGTGATTGTAGAAGCATGATCGATACTTCCATGAAAGAGAACATTGATATCAGATATAAAAAAGTATGGATAAGAAAACACGAAGAACATGTGAACAAAGACCAGGTCCCGAAGATCGCAAGATTGACAATAAAACGAGATGAAGAAAATTATATAGAGAAAAAGAAAGATGTTAGATACAGAAAGGTTTGGAAAATAACTGAAAGAAAAGAAGGACATGTAAATAAGGAACAGGTTCACAAAATTGTACTTTCAATAATTGTAGTGACAGATGAATCCATAGGTAGAAAGAAATAAGTTAGAGCTCAGAGAGATGATGAATCTACCAATGAAAATGGTGATGAATACACATCAGAGCATGAATTGTTCTGAGCCATCCAACTTAAAGATTCCCAGGTAACATGAATATTAGATAGGGGGAGTCTATGTCATAGCTGTGACAGACCAAAGAACCATCCTTCGAGCAAATTGCAGAGTTTAAGTAGAGAGATCCAGAGCAGTCAGTTAGCAAAAGTATAGTTTGATAGTTGTAGTAGTGAAGACTTCATGATAGTATAATAATAAATGGTCAACATTATCGACAATTGTGTAGTAGAGTCTTGGACAATATGGACATAGATGGATTTGTAAGAACACTTATCAGGTTTGGACAGATATATGATAGTGGATGAGAGCATGGATTCATAGATTGGTTTAGAGAGTGGTTCATAGACAAAGGAACATTATGGATGTTAATTACATAGGAAATGGCTCGAACAATGCTAATGGATTCCAAATTGATAGATATTTTTTGGACACATGCAGTGCATACATCAGTTCACATTTGAAACAGATTAATGCTCAGAAACAACAATGAAAAAAATCCCTACGAGCTATGGAAAGGAAGACCAACTAATGTGAAGCACTTCAGAGTATTTGGAAGCAAATGCTACATCAAAAGAGAATATGGCAGAATGGGAAAGTTTGACTCTCGTATGGACAAATGAGTACTTGTTGGTTACTCAAGTACAAGGAAAGCATACCAGTGTTACAATTTGAGGTTGAACAAAGTTGTGGAAAGCATCAATGTAACAATTGATGAAACAGGTGGATGAAAATTAAAGGAAGAAGAAAATGAATCAATGGAACACCTTTACAAAGAAGAAGCAAACAATGAAAAAGAAGTAGAAGAGAAAGTTCAACAAGTGCCTCCAAAGACACCTAGAAAATGAGTACAAAAGAATCATACTTCAAATCAGATTATTGGAAACAAAGATGCAGGAGTTGAGACTAGAAGAAGAATCCGTTCGCTAGAACAAATTCACCCAACACTCTCATCTATGATTGAACCAAACAATTTTGAAGAGGCCATCAAGGATGAATTCTGGAATAAAGCCATGGATGAAGAATTGGATCAAATAGAGAAGAATAACACTTGGGAATTGGTTCCAAGACTAAAGAATAAGAATGTGATTGACACAAAGTGGGTTTTCAGAAATAAATTAAATGAAGATGGACAAGTTACAAAGAACAAAGCTAGATTGGTATGTAAAGGATACGCATAGGTTGAAGGAATCGACTTTGAAGAGACATTTTTCGCAATTGCCAGAATGGAAGCAATCCAACTTATTTTAGCTTATGTATGCTCCAAGAATATTAAAGTGTATCAAATGGACATGAAATCAACTTTTCTGAATGGGGAACTTGAAGAAGAAATCTACATTGAACAACCAAAAGGATTTCAGTTGTCATAGAACACATATTATGTGTGTAAATTGAAGAAGGCCTTGTATGGTCTAAAATAAGATCCTAGAGCATGGTACTGTAGACTGGATACATATCTACAACGAGTAGGGTTCATAAAAGGAAGTGCAAACAACAACCTCTACATCAAGGTAACTCAAGATGATATTTTATTAATTGAAGTTTATGTTGATGATATTATTTTTGGAAGTACCGATGACAGGTTAAGCCAGAAATTTGCAAAGGATATGAAGAATGAATTTGAAATGTCATTAATCGGAGAACTATCCTTCTTTCCGGGTCTTTAGATATGTCAAAGAAACCGATGAATTTTTATTTTTCAAACTAAGTATATCAGAGAAATGCTAAAGAGGTTCGAAATGGAAGATTGCAAACCAATTACCACTCCTATGCAAACCGGTTGCAAGTTGAGCAAAGATGATGATTCAAAATCTATAGACCAGAGGAAATACATGTCAATGATTGGTAGCTTAATATATGTGACAACATCTAGACGAGATGTAATGCAGGCAGTTGGACATGTGGCACGATTTCAAGTAGCACCAAGGGAATCACATGTCTTAGCAGTGAAGAGGATTTTCAGATATCTCAAAGGAACAAAAGAGTTTGGATTATGGTATCCAAAAGGAAAGGATCTATCACTTATTGCCTACATAGATGCATAATAGGCAGGTTGCATTGATGAATGACGAAGCACCAATGGAGCAACATTCTACTTGGGTGAGTATTTAGTATCTTGGCTAAGCAAGAAACAATCATTAGTATCTTTATCTACAGCCGAAGCAGAGTATATTGCAGTAGCAAGATGTTGTACACAGGTTTTATGGATGAAACAAACTCTGAAAGATATACAGGTTGAGTATGATGAGCCCATTCCATTCTATTGTGATAATACAAGCACCATCAATATCTCAAATAATTCGGTGAAGCACTCCAAGACAAAGCACATTCCAATCAAGTATCACTTTCTACGAGAACATGTTGCAGAGAAGAACACCAGAGTTGAATATGTGGGCACAAAAGAACAAGTGACAAACATATTTACAAAACCGCTTCCACGTGAAGCCTTTGAGTATCTTCGCTAGAGACTCAGAGTAATTTCTACTCCAAAATGAATTATTTTGAATGCTTATATTATATGTCTTAGATTTACATGAGGAAGCACCATAAAAAGGACAATTCAAGTTGGGAGATCAGTTTCAGGAAGATTTCAGTCAGGGGGAGCATCCCCAGATGTAAAGATACCTTTGTCATTGATGACAAAGGGGGAGAGATTTATTAGATGCAAAGGTAAATGCTTGGAGAAAGAGCACAAAGGCATGGTTCCAGGGTGAGCGATGGTCACAGGGGGAGCATGACTAATATGAATTTGATATTGCATCAGAGTGTTTCCATCAATGCCAAAGAGGGAGATTTTTTATTATTTGGGTTGGTTGTCATTGATGTCAACCCTTGAAGAAAGTCCGGTAGCACAAAGGTTTGGGTAATGGACCCAAGTTTATTTGATGTATAATGGTATGAGGTTTAATATATTTGAAGGTAAGACTATTCTAGATGGATAGTACATGTCATTCCATTTCCATTGGTATGTGGAACGTCACATGACTCCTCACGGTTAGAGAGTTATGGCCATGTGAAGTTGGAGAACCCTCATGAGTCATCTAGAAGCCCCAAAAGGTCAAAGTAGTCAAAGTGGTTGCAAAGAAGAAATTATTTAAATAATAAA
>SNQJ01S0145902.1:7194-45873 GCA_010110895.2 Picea sitchensis
GTATGATGAGTTAAGGTGGCGTCTGACGAAGGATTTTTGTCTAAGTTTGACGGAAAAGATGCTACACCTTGGAGGTTCAAGCACGCCTCTGTTGGGCGAATTTTTTTGAGTATATATACTCAGTTTCTCTATTTTTGTAAGCATCAATGGTAGAGCAAAGCTCCCTATTACAAAGTTTTAATAGACGCTCCAGTTCTCTGGTTATGTATCTGTATGTGAGATTTCTTGTTTTATAACAGACAACTTTCTTATCCCATCTAGTTCCATCTCATACTGAGAGAGTTCATGATCGACCGATTCACGTGAATTACTGTGACTGTGTTAAGATAAAGGATTTATTGTAGCACCGTTATATTCTCCAGTGTTGCCTACATTTGAGTGTAAGAAGTTCTTACGTTCAAGTTTTTCTTCTACAGGTTGTCAGAAGCTCGATGCCTACAATAACCCTCATCTTTTCCTTATAGAAGTCTTCCTCCTATTCACCCCTACTACAACTCACTGTCTGAAGTTTAACTAAGACCTCACCTACATGTGCATGTCCAGCCTAGTTTCGGAGTTAGAATGATATTTTTCCGAGTTTTCTTCCACTTGATCACCCTCTATAAATAAATCGTGACATAAACTGATGGGCATCGGGCTCTGCTCCTACTGCAATCCATGAGTGACTTCCAATGCCAACAAAACCTTCAAATTTCCTTGTATTTTATGCGAAGGTGATCATCACTCTCACCTTTTCCCTCGTATGAACGAGGCTTCTTATATTTTGGAAAAGTTTCAACTTCCAACTGGTTATCGTAAGATCTCTCCCAACCCTTCGTTAGTTGATGGACTGGTCAATCCAGTTCCATCCCCTGTCGGTCTAGTTTATCCGGTGGTCAATCTGGTTTCATCCTCAGTTGAACTAGTAACCCAAGTGGCTAATCCTGTTCCATCATCGATTAGCCCCAATCTTCCTCTAAAGAGTGTCTCCAAAGTGGTTGATCCAGTTTCATCATTGGTCAACCCCACTCTTCACCCAAAGAGTGTTCCCCAAGTGGTCAATCCTTTTCCGTCATCGATCGATCCCACTCTTCCTCCAAAGAGTGCACCTAAAGTGGTCGCTCTGAGTCCATCATCAGTCGATCCCACTCCCACTCTTCATTCAAAGAGTGACGATGTCGCTCAGGTATACCTTGTTAATACTAATTCACCTGGACAAGGGGCCACTCTGCCCGTCTCGATGGCACCCCCTTTAAGCAATCAAATGATTTCTATTGATTGGAATCATTTGACAAAACCCTGCCTTCCTTCTTACATGCCTTTCCAAATCACCATGCAAGTTTGTGATAGGAATATTCCTGTTGGAGCCGCCTTTCTCTTAATACATGAAATGTTATGCTTAATCCCAAAAAGGTTGGTTTTCGAGACTTTGTCTGTTTCGCGTTTCTCCCCCCTAAGATCGCAGTATCCCGACGTGAAAAATGGCGAAAACCTTCCTAAGTTTAAATCACCATTACTAAAAGACTAAGTGGGGATTATCATCACTTAGTACCTCGTACCCTCGCTCTCAGGAGTTACGCGTTGGACGTCTCTCGAGCCTCCGACTCACGAAGTCGCGAAGTGGTGTTAAAGTTACCCAAGTTAGTATCAAGGACAAGTCACTTTAAACCCTAGTTAGTCACTATCATGATTTCGCGACTCAGCGATTGTTTCCCCAAAGGGTAGCACCTTCATAGCCCCGACACATGAAGTCGTGATTTCCTTTAATTAAGCATGGATTAATTAAAAGGTTTAAGTCAAGTCACATCTAATCCGTTACCTCGCACCATCGTTTTTTCAGGTTTTTAAGGTTTAGTGGCTAGGAGCGAAAACACCCGATGTGATGAGCACCGAAAAGGGGATTAGCAACTAAGTACACCAATTTGAAAGAACTAAACTAGATTAATTAGCACCTTAAACAAACTTTAATGCATGTGGTTTACGGATGAAATCTTGAATGATCCTACGATTTCCAATGTTACGACTCGTCAAGCATTTATGGCATTTATTTGAATTGCAGTGAGGTGATAGATAGTAGGATCTCATTTTTACTTCTAAATATTTCTATTAAGCGATTTGACCATTCTGTTGGCAAGGACACCAGGGGTTTAAATGACCAAGATAGAGATTTTTTCCTTCATTATTTCAGTTTTCATTTCTATTTAAACACAGATCCATTTTACCAGGATAACCGCTATTTGTGATTTTCAATTTTTCGACAGGTGGTCCAGTTGTAGGTTTCTCTATCATGGCTCCACGATAAACGCCCAAGTCAGCTGTCGAGAGTTCAGGTAAGGGTTCAGACGTTGTTTCTGATACCTCTCCCCAAAGTATTAATTATGTCAAGACATGGTCATACGTTTCCAACATTCTGCAATCCGAGTCGGTAAATTGTTCGGATGATTCTAGCGACAACGAGAAGGATGACTTATCAACCAAATAAAAAATCGTCGCTCAAGCAGAGATGCACAAAATAGCGGCAAGGCCCCAACTTCTTCCCTATTGTGATATGATCAGGTGGGTGTTGGACCATGTGGACATCCTGACCAGGATGATTATCAGCGAACAGAAGGTGACGATTGGGACTTTCAGGGTAGAACATTTGCGGGCAATGTATAAATTGTCACCCACACCGAACCTTACTCACAATGTCGAATTTCTAGAAGGTTTCAAGAAGAAGGAGTGCAAGCATTATGCAAAAAATTTATCTGATCTAATCAAAGATTGGGTCTCACACCCTGCGAAATTCAGGGCTGATACTAACGAGATCTATTCAATCTCTTCCTTGGAGCCACAATTCAAGTACATAGAGATGGTGACTTGTAGGTTGTATGGGAAGGAAGACACTACCCATTTTTTCCTCCCATGGGTGCCACTCATTCATACAGTCATTGAGGGTTTCTCCTTCGACTGGGCTAAACTGTTGTCTAACAGTCTGACCAGTCGAATTACCGAATATCAAGCACAGAGGGAAAGTAAGAAAGCAGCTTCGTTCTTTATGTCTGCTTACATCATGGATGCCATCTGCTTCATGACACCCTTCCCACTAATGAACTGGAGCTGGGCTCCATCTAATACAGAGCCTATTCATGTCTACCACTCGAATCTTTGGGAGGATAAAACCAAAGAATGCATCTACGAGATCTTCAATTGGGTAATGGTGTCATTGCATGTCGCCATATTCGGCCAACTGTCGCCCAGGATTTCAGATAGCGTCACGACCAACCTGAGTAACGTGGCAGATTGGTATATAGAGGAAGAGTTTTCATATATCAGGGTTTTCGGCACCTCTGTTCCTCCATATGCTCTATCGCTTTTCTTGCTAGATAAGTTATTTTGTTGCGAGATCGTCAGGAAGACTGTGCTCGCGGAATAAGCAAAGAGCTCAAAGGAGTATCCAAAAAGGTATGGCCATCCTTCCCCATTCATATTGGTGCATATTCCTTGTTAAATTTTGGCCATGCCAAAGTCGAGGCTACGGTTTTAGAAGAAATGAAGCTGGTGGATATTGAGTTCAAAAAGAACGACCCTAGTAAGGTTGTGAGCAATCACTTGGCGAGTTGTGGCCTGAAGAGATATGACCACGAGGATTCCCCTCATGATGAAATATTCTGAGGTGCGAGGTCCTACTTTGAAGTCCTAAGTCGGATTCAAGCCCTGCCACTTGGAGATATGGCCGATTTCTTGAAATTCCAGGAGCACGAACAAAGTTGCCTCCCCAAGATTTTACAGGGTGAAGCCCCAAAGCGTCTAGTTACACAGCAGACAGAAGCCAAAGGTGCAAAGGAATCGATTCCTAACAGGGAGAAGAACCAAGGGAAAACAGGGGAGGCTGGAACCTCAGAGCAAGGAGCCGAAGTCCCCTACAAACATGAAGGAAACCCCGAAAAGGGTACGCCAGGCAAGCAGGTCCAAGGTCAAGCAGAGATACCCTCGCAAGGATCGGGTGACTCACTATCGCTCATGTCAAACAAGTCGGACACAGATGTTACCCCGAAAAAATCATCCAAGGAAGTCGACAGTCTGATTGATATTATCACACCCTTACAGTTCACAAAGGGGAATCCTGATGCGGGGTGGATTTTCGATGAAGAATTGACGCCCATTTTTGTAGAGGAGCTGCCTCCTAATGAATTTTTCTTTGATAAAAAAAGGAAGGTTGTGGTGAGGCAAGAATTATATCAAAGAGAGGGCGTAGTGGATAAAAAATTTAAAATCATGACAGATGGGAAGGCCATGAAAGAGGAAGAATTCATAGACGAGATAACAGGGACACTAGGGGCTTATGCTACAACCAATCAGTACTTAGTTGGAACTTTGAAGGCCCAGTTGAAATGAAAGAACCTCTTGATCAATAAATTGGAAGCTAAAGTGGCTACTGCTGAAGTAAATGCCAAGGATGAGGTGAGAAAAAGTCTCAAGCAAGCCCGAATAGCCGATCTGCAGGAGATCAAGAAACTTAGATCCGACCTTGAGCAGGTGCGCCAGTCGACGCAAATTATCCAAACACAGGTAAGCCAGCAGGGGCAACAAATTATAGAATTACAATCGAAGTTGGATGTTGTTGAGAATAAGGTTTTAGACATAAAAATGTTCAGATCCCAAGCTGTCGAAATCTGATAGAAGGTATTAACAGTTCAACAAGAATTGCTTGTAAAAGTAGGAACCATTCAGAACCACTTTCAGACGATAGATCAAGTGTTAGAAAGAATTTATTTGAGGGAAAAAGAGGTTGGGGCAGCTCGAGTTTCTTTCCAAGACGTTGTTATAGCTACAACGAAGATAGAGATGGTCGGCATCTCCAAATTATCCATCGCAAAACAAACTAGAGGGAATATCTTGCTGAAGGTCTGGGAGCAGAATATATCAGAGGGGAGAGCTAATGAAGTGATGAATTTTTGTGAGGAAACGTTCACCTTGATAAGTAAAATTTTGCTAGACCTTGATAAGGAAGGCAATGTTGGGACGCTGGGAAAAATCAATATAGCTAAACACCTGCTAGACATCAAAGAAAACCTGGAGAAAGAGCAAGTGGAGATATCCCAGATAAGACAGGTTGATATGGTCCATGTGGACAAATGACTAGTACAACCAAGTTTACAATTATGCTCTATCATCACGGAAGACCGACAAGTAGGGAAAAGGTTGCCATAGTTGGCGAAGAGTTGTTACACCTTTGAAGCAAACAACTAAGCAGAGCTTTCCAGGTTGATAGCCCGGTTGGTGGAGAGGTGTGTCATTTGCATCGAGCAGGCGAAGGGGCAGGTTTCTGGTGCTAAATAATGATAGATGTCAACCTGTTCTATTTCTAGATCTGGAAGAGCAGAGAAAGGAAGGTGCTTCGCCCTTACGAGGGAAGACAAAGATGAGGAGATGAAACACTCCAATTTTCCATTTATAACTGACAGGTTTCCAGAACGATCGAAATTCTAGATGTTCAGAAGTTTGTTTAAATAACGGGGAGATTGTAATAAAAAAGGGCTTTTTGCCAGTGGTAGATTGTAATAGAGAAAGTTCTTTTTAGCCAGGATTAATACAAAGCGAATTGAAGACTCCATATTTTGTCAATATTGAGTTATGTGTTTTTCTCTGTATTTCATGCTTCATGTCATTTTTTACATATACGTCTTTGATGAATGTTTTAGCTACAATTTAGTATAACTTCTACTGTGTTGATCAAGTTCTAGGTATCTAGTTATTTACAGTTTTTCCTCTGTATCCGCTGCTAGCAGGTACAAGACCTGTGAATTACTTAGATCTCTACATTATATGCTTTCATCAAGGTATTCTTGTCCTTTCTTCTTCTACTGCAGCGTGGGATTCCTCTGAAATTAATGCCCCACATTGTTGACAGCTCTATGTTTTCACACTCGGTTTCAAGATTTTAAACTCAATTACGGAAAACGGCCTTCGATTTCGTTAAACCCTTCGATTGGATTCACTGAATTTCCCTCGTATAATCTAAAGTTGAGATAAGCACTTTAAAACATCAACCTTCTTTTAAAGCTCTGTTCTCCCCATGACTATAGCCGTCGTAAGACAACCCAACATCAAACCTAGTCTATCGGATCAAACCAGCATCGCTTTGAATCTTTTTGATACCATACTTAAGACCGCCACCACCTGGACAAAGCTCGAACGTTCATGGGCCGCCATCGAGCGGGATATCAGCATTCAAGAATATTTGGAAGCTAGACAAAGACAACTCAAAGATCGGCCATAGCTTCATCCCCCGAAGTTNGATACCATACTTAAGACCGCCACCACCTGGACAAAGCTCGAACGTTCATGGGCCGCCATCGAGCGGGATATCAGCATTCAAGAATATTTGGAAGCTAGACAAAGACAACTCAAAGATCGGCCATAGCTTCATCCCCCGAAGTTGTTTCTTCCCCTTCCTTTTCTTTCACTCATTTTAGATGCTTAGACTCTACACTTTATAGCCTTAAGTGTAGACTCAGGAACAACAATTCCTAACACTATATTAGACGAAGGTGCTTCTTCTAGCATCTTATCCGCGAATGCTTGACAAGCTTTTGGTTCCCCGCAACTTGCACCTGTGACTTAGAATCTGTTGAACTTTGACATAAGAGTTAGTCAACCTTTAGGGATCCTTCCTCAGTTTTCGGTTAATTTGGGAGGAAAAATGGTCTACGTCGATGTGATGGTAGTTCACAACCCCTTGGACTTTAATCTCCTCCTTGGGCGAGGCTATGTATAAGTTATGAGAGATTTTGTGTCCACTCTCTTTCAAGTGATATGTTTCCCTCAAAATGGAAACATAGTAACGATTGACCAACTTTCATTCATTGACCCTCATCTAATGGTCGACCATTCATATTCCCTGAACGGTTCATACATGCCAGCGATGTCCACCTCACCGCAAGCCAATTATGTAATGCCCTGTCCCATGCGTTCAACTCTGAACGAGAGGGAATCTCTCTCTTCTCCTGACTTAGATCTGGTAGTTGACATGATCATCTATTTGATAGGTCTATTAGAGACAGATCTCTCTACCCTTATTGAGTCTGTCGACATGTATTCCTTCCACAGTGTTTCTCTGCCATCTATCAAAGATATCCTGGAAGCCATGGCTGGTGTTTGTATTCCTTCCACAGAATTGTCCTCTTGAAATCCATGATCAAGGAGAAGCTACGAGCATGGTTTTTCTTCTCTATGTCAAGCTCGTTAAAAAATGAAACAGATGTTACGAGCATAGTTTTGATTCCATGTGGAAAGCTCGTTAAAAAATTAAACAAAGTTATGAGCATAGTTTTTCTTCTCTATGGAAAGCTTGTTAAAAAATGAAACATAGGTTACGAGCGTAGTTTTGCTTCTTTGTGGAAATCTTGTTAAAAAATGAAGCATAAGCTACGAGCATAGTTTTTCCTCTTTGTAGCAAGCTCGTTTAAAACAATGAAACATAAATCTAGGGATTGAACCTGGAGTTATGAGAATAGTTATTTTCTTGAGTCAAGTATTTAAATAGGCATTACAATTGAACCTTCCTTTCATCCGCCTTTGTCAGTTGACCTTTTCCCTCCATCTGGTACATAAATCAGTGATAATATAAGCATTGACGAATGAAATGAAGCTTGGGGGGGTATGTCTCCAACCTTTGATTATCATTATGGAGTTAAGCCACTAGATTCTCAAGCTGGGGGGAGAGTACCAACCACCCATGGGTATCCCTCAAAACCTTTGGAAATTACGTTGGGAAATTACAAGCATAGTTTAACTGTGTTTCAAGCTTGTGTAAAAATGAAACCAATTATGAGCTTAGTCTTTGTTCTTTCTCGTGCTCATAAATACATGAGAATGTGATCGAGTATACTTTTATCACTTTTTTGTAATCATAAAGGTTAAACGGAAAATGAACCCCCTGGAGTTTCCTTTAATCTCTTTTCACTCTATAAACATGAAACGATTGTCGATCGATATTGTGGTCTTTTACACTAGTTAAAGTGAATTAGAAAGCATGTTTGTTGAGCGATAGTTTATCTCTTTTTTGGTCTCATCAAACTACTTTATGAAAAAGGAACACCCTGACCATATGGTTAGGAGAGATATCCTACGTATTATTTTATACTTTTTTCGGGCTTAGGAGACTAAACTTATGAAAAAGTCCATCTGGGAGTTTCCTTTAAGTTTTTTTCAAACTCTCTAAACATGAAAAACCACCGAGTTTACTTTCTTTGGGCTCTTAAAACATACATTGAAAGGCCCATCTAGGGACGAACCCTTACTTCTTCTATTTTGTTAAATAAAGGAAGAGGAACTTACCAAAGGTGAGTTATATCGAGCATGCGTTACCCTCCTCGAGCTTGTCAAACGAAAAAGAGGTACTCATTTATCTGGATGGGAGTAAAATTGAAGGAAGTGGGTCAAGTTTCTTGACATATTTTAAAGAATCTCTTATGGTCGCCCTCGAACATGACACTTGTTTTCACCTCACCATACACTTGTATAATCCATTAGCCTCCTTACTAAACCAATCCTATGAGTCTCTCTACTCCTTTGACCCAACCAAAGAATTCCCCAACACTTGTTGCATTATGTTTTGGTCCACTCTAAGTCTATGCTGCCAAGTCTTATGTCCTGCCTCAGTGTTCAAGGGAAGTCTTCACCTAAAAGTCAACCATCTACAATGTTGTTGGTTCCCATACCCATGTTATTCCATTTTCATCTACTATATCTTATAACTTTCTTGTGATGAGTTTTGTGTCGATTGATGGGGGGTACATCAATGCCCTCATTCAACGAGTCTTTTCCTATCGACTTCAACAAATTATCCAAGAAATAGACTTAGAAACACGCCAGTGTATATTTTAACCTTGTACAATTATTTACTATAAACATATTTTCAGTAAAAGAACAGAAACGATACAATGGAAAATACAAACATTACACATATATTTTTCCCATGGAAACCCAAACCAGGAAAACCAACATATTCTATATTCATTCATAGTGATACATTGTTTACAATACAATATACATATATGATCCGACAACATCCAAAAACCTAACCCAATGACATGGATTAGTCAACAACCCTAATTCCTTAACCGAAAATAGAATACCATTGGAAAAAACCATGTTCCGAAAAACTACCCAACAATGGACATGAAAATCGAGATGACACGAAAAATGAGGCAAACAATGTGACACGTTTCCCGAGGAAAACAAATTCTCGGGGCCAGCTCCCTCGAACCCCCGCGCAGGGGGGATATCGCCCCCCTGAAACCCCCAAACCCCCTGCGCACCTGACACAACATAGCAGACACTGGATCTAGTCATGCAAAGAATAAAACACATACCCAACATTATCCCACTTGTTGTTTTCTTTTCCTACATGGGGTTATAGGGTTACATGGTCAAAAATCCAGGGCAATGATGCCCATGGATCCTCTACACCAAGAGAACTTCTCAGTGCTCACAGATTTTGTTAATGAATCTACAACATTCTTCAAAGTGTACACCTTCATCAACAACACTTTATTTTCTTCAACCATGTCTGTCACAAAGTGATATTGAATATCAATATGATTTGTCTTTGAATGATAAGTCGGGTTCTTCACGAGAAAAATTGCACTCTGACTGTCACAATCTATCCTTATAGCTTGTTGTACCAATCCAATACTTGAACATAATCTTTGTAAACATATTGCTTCCTTACTTGCATGAGTGGTTTCCATGTATTCAACTTCTGTAGTTGAAAGTGCCACTGCAACCTGTCTTTTTCTCCTCTAGACAGATTAAACACATACCCACTTGTTGATCTCCTACTATCCAGATCTCCAATTCAGTCTGCATCCACAAAGCCATGTATGTTCAACACTCTGTCCAATCATGGTCTTCCTTGGCAGCATAATCCATAGCTAGCAGTGCCACACAAATACCTAAAATCTCTTTTTATTGTTGTCCAATGCTCCTTCCCTGGTTTTGACATATACCTGCTCAAAACTCCCACTACATGTGCAATGTCTGGTCTAGTACAGACCATTGCATACATAAAACTGCCAATTGCACTCGCATATGGAACACGAGACATGTCCTCCTCCTCTTCATGTGTCTTGGGACTGATCCACAGATAAATTTACACCAACAGGAATAAGGACCTTGACCGGTTTACGTTCCTGCATATTAAACCTCTGCAATATTGTCTCAAGATATTTTCTCTAATTTAACCAGAGTTTCCTCCTTTTTCGATCTCTTTTAATTTCCATGCCCAAAATGAAATTTGCAGCACCGATATCCTTCATGTCAAATTTAATGGACAACTAGGTTTTTCACATCCTGGATAATCTCCTTGTTGTTTCCTATCAACAACATGTCATCCACATAGAAGACCAAATAAATCAAATGATCACCAATTAATTTAAAATACACACAATGATCCTCTTTGCTTCCTTTGAAGCCAAATCCCAGCATATAAGTATCAAATTTTTGATACCACATCCTTGGTGATTGTTTTAAACCATACAAGGAAGTTTTCAGCTTGCATACCAACTCATTCTTTCCCTTCATAGCAAAGCCTTCTGGCTGCTTCATATAGATTTTTTCTTCCAGATCCCCATGTAGGAATGTTCTCTTCACATCCATCTGTTATACTTCAAAATCAAATGCAACATCAACATATAATAGAAATATTATAGAAGTTAACTTAGCAACAGGGGAAAAAACCTCACCAAAATCAATTCCCTCAACCTGGGAATAAACCTTTGCTACTAACCAAGATTTGTATTTCTCCACTTTGCCTTCTGCATTCATCTTCTTTTTGAATACCCATTTGCTACCGATGGGTTTTCTTCCAGTCGAAAACTCCACTACATACCAAGCCTCATTCTTAATCAAGGATTCCATTTCTTCATCCATGGCCTTTTTCCAAAGTTTTCCTCTGAATCCACTGCCTCCTTGACAGTTCTAGGATCATCATCAGTAATAGACAAAACAAAATTTGAATGGAAATCAGATGTAGTATACCTTTCTGGTATCCTTCTTTCTCGAACTGATCTCCTCAATACTGGAGTATGAGGATCTTCTTCTTCCGATTCTTGTTCTTTTGTAGAGTCTGATTCATCATCCTTTAAATCAAACTCTATTTTCTCTGGTTCTTCCTTACTTGGTAGGACTTTCTATTTAATAACATACTTCATTTCTCTAAATACCACATCTTGGCTATACACGACCTTCTTAGTTTCTAGGTTCCAAATCTTATAACCTTTGATACCATCTTTATACCCAATAAAGATACACTTTTCATCCTTCTTATCTAGCTTACCCATGTTTTCCTTTGGAACATGAACATAGGCCTCACAGCCAAATACCTTGAGATGTGTGAGAGAAAGTTTCTTACCAGTTCATAACTCTTGTGGAGTCTTTTCATGGAACACTAATGAGGGTGATATGTTGACCAGGTAACATGCAGTACCCACTACCTCTGCCCATAATTCTTGCCCTAGCCCGACACCACTTAGAATGCACCTTGCTTTTTCCATCAACATCTTGTTCATCCTTTCTGCAACTCCATTCTTCTAAGTTGTATATGGAGTAGTCTTCTGCCTTGCTATACCACACTTCTTACATAATTCTTCAAATTCATTCTCATAAAACTCTATGCCATTATCTGTCCTCAACACCTTAATTCTTTTCTCTGCTTGATTCTCAACAAGAGACTTAAACTCTTTAAACTTGTCAAAGACTTAATATTTATTCCCGAGGAAATATATCCAAGTATTCCTAGATAAGTCATCTATAAATGAGACATAGTACAAATATTTTCTCAATGATGGAACCGACACAGGTCCAAACACATCATTATGAACTAGCTGTAAAATTCCTTCTGTGCTCGTTGCACCAGAGGGTAATCTTACCCGATTCTGCTTCCCATATACACAATGTTCACATAAATCAAAATCCAAAGAGTAGTTAGACATACCTTCAACCATACCTTTACCGTGTAGTATTCAAATACCCTTCTCTTCGATATACCCAACCTTTGATGCCACAACATAACCTTTTCTCCGGAGATTGTAGGAGTTCTTTCTTCTTCAACTCCAATATCAAGAACAATGGAACTATTACACCCATTAATAATAGCACTTCCTTGTATCTTATATAGAGTTCCAAACCGAACTCCCTTCAGTAGCACCATTTCTCCTTGAACCATCCTGCAGGTTTCCTTTTCAAATATTGTTTTTACCCCCGCACCATCCATTTTGCTTACATAAATCAAATTTCTGGCCAATCCTGGGATGTGCAGAACACCAGGTAGTGTTCTAATTCTTCCATCTATGAGATTCAACTTGACTTTTCCTCGACCTATGATTCTGGTTTTCGAGTCATCACCTAGGAAAATATTACCTCCATCATACCTTTCATATTCACAAAACCACTCCTTGTGGTGATTCATATGAAAGGATGCACCCGAGTCAACCAACCATGCCTCATGATTTTCATGTGTACTTGAAGAAGCCAAGTACACATCCCCTCCTTCCTTGGAGGTCTTTTCTTCTGTAGAAGGATATTCTTCAGATCCCTTCTTTTTCTCAACTTTGGATCTACACTGTTTCTTGTAGTGCTCTTCTTTTCCACATCTCCAACATACCTTTACAAACTTTCCAAGAGACTTAGATATTCCCTTATACTTAGATCTCATACTTGAGGACTTAGATCTATTTCTTTCCTGAGAGCATCCTCTTGCAAATAATGCATTTGTGCTCTATTCTTCCATGTTCTTTTGTATCATCTCCTCTGACAACATGGATGAGATCACTTCATCAAACTTCAAGGGAGTTGTATTACTACCTATGGCCACAACCAGACAATCCCACGAGTCTGATAAAGAGAACAATAAGCTAATACACTTATCTTAATCTGAAATTTTAATTTCAACAGATACTAACTGACTTACCACAGTATTGAAGGTGTTCAAATTCTCTGCCACCAAGTCTCCATCTCTCATCCTCAGGTTATACAACTTCTTTCTCATGAATAGTTTATTTACTAGGGACTTAGATAGATACAACTTCCCCAACTTATCCCATAATTATTTTGATTTAGCTTCCTCTGACACATTCAGTAATACTGAATCTGAGAGACACAGTCAAATTGTGCTCTTCGCCTTCCGATCTAACTTTTTCCATTCATCTGTTGAAGTTCCTGTAGGTGCAGTTCCCGGATCCACCACGATCCAATGATCTCTATCCACCAACAAATCTTCCATGTTGAGCTTCCACAACTCAAAACTTTTCCCGTTAAACTTCTCAATCTCCATTTTCGAACTGCTCACCATTTCTTTTCACCTGAAAAATCAATACCATAGATCTCCCACTGTAACAAGGCTTATCACAGTCCCGAGCCAAACACTTTACCACAAAGGCGTCCCCCTGAAGCCAACAAAGCTCTGATTCCAACTGTATATTTTAACTTTGTACAATTATTTATTGCAAATAGATTTTCAGTAAAACAACAAAAAATATACAATGGCAAATACAAACATTACACAAAGATTTTTCCACTGGAAACCCAAACCGGGAAAACCAACATATTCTATATTCATTCATAATTATACATTGTTTAAAATACAATATACATATAGGAGCCAACGACATCCAAAATACTAACCCAATGACCTCGATTAGTCAAAAACACTAATTCTTAACCGAAAATAGAAAACCATTGGAAAAAACCATGTTCCGAAAAACTGCCCAACAATGGACATGAAAATCAAGGCGACACGAAAAATGAGACAAAAAATGTGACACGTTTCCCGAGAAAAAAAACAATTTCTCGGGGGCATTGCCCCCAAACCCCCGTGCAAGGGGCTATCAACCACCGAAGGTGGGGCCTGGAAACCCCCCTGCGCACCCGACACAATGTAGAAAACACTAGAGCTAGTTGTGCAAAGAATATAACACATACCGAACAATTAATACCTTGGGACCTGCATGCTTTAATGGCAAGCCTCCTTGCATTTGGAAATGGGTGTGCATCGATGACCCCTGACCAATTGATTCCATGAGTGTTCAAATCCAGCTCATTATTCACATTCATTGGATTGTACTTTAAAGTACCTTGACAATCATCGACATCAATGGTTATTTCTCTCGCACTTGTTAACGATATACCTCAATGACCAATGATCAAGTGGTTTCTGTCATGTTCGACATCAAATCATCTATTCACATAGACATAATCGTACTGCTATAGGATTGAAACGTAGACTTGGGTTGAGTATTCATCTGCATATACACTTTACCCAGGTTGCGATGGAGATTCTTTGACTGATATACCTATTTTAACATAGATTCACTTTGTATTGGTATGTGGCTATGTTCTCATCACATCGTAGCTCCACTATGTATTATTTCTTGGCTATGATCAATTCGGGTCATAGAGGGATGGATCCACATTATATATTTGTTGGCCCTCTCCTTAGTCAATATCATCATGGATCCACAGTGTATTTATTGGCGGCCATGCTTTGAGTCATTTCTATTCGGAGCATAGGTATTCTTGCCTCGGGGATGGAACACATATTAACATTGTTTGATGGTTGTTTGCAACTTCTACCAGGTTCTCCAACTCCATACCCTTTCTTTAAAGAATCTACAAAGTGTTTCGACCATCAACATTCCATTTMTGACTTCACACTTTGGGGGGAAATATGTTACACATCAAAATTCCTCACTTCGACAKTGTTGCAAGTGTCGCAGTTTCATTGTCGCAAGTGTCGTAAGTGTCACACTTTCATTGTCACAAGTGTTGTAAGTGTTGCAAGTATCACACTTTTATTGTCGCAAGTGTCGCAAGTGTCACATTCACTTTTCCTAGGTGTCGCGTCTCAAACAACACCATAAAAACACTTGCTACAATCCCTAAAACATGTTATAAGAAGAAGCCCCATCATCTGGCCGTCGGGACAAGTATTTTTACAAGGGATTTACTCATCTTGGTGAATTTTTGGAAGATCAACGCTCCCCTGCTCATACACAAGGAGCGCTAACACTTATTTTCCATCTCAGAGGGAGCGCTGCAATGCTTTGTTGTCCTTCTTAAGGGAGTGTTGAGTTGGTTAAGGGAATCTTGGAGGAAATCCCACTTTCCTCTAAAGACAACTATGGATGGATTGGGTTAGTTTGGATCGAATCTAACTCCAAGGTTGCATCTAAGGAAGATATCACAACTATTAGAGACATATCCTCAACTAATTCCAAATATAGCCAAGGTAGTTGATCCTCTCAAAACCTATAAATGGAGGCATTCCCATGGTGAAAAGGAAAATAAATCAACAAAGCATTGCTATTTTGATCGTGGATCTTTCGAGAAAGGGTTGGACGAGGAGGACTTGGAGAGGCTGTTGCAACATCATCTGAATATTGTAAGTTTCCTTTTGAAGTTCTCATTAATATACTTGGCCTATTTCCTTCAAGTATGTGTTTACATGTGCTTCTCTATGCTTGTCTTAATCTTCATAGATCTATTGATTTTGTCTAACCCATTAGAGTAGGAGATAGTCGTTTGTTTCTTGTTTTCCATTACAGGTATTGCTTGGAGCTCGCGGATTGGCGCAGCTTGGACAAACATCGTAAACAAGGTACATCATACTTCCCCTCCCTCTCTCTTTTTCGATGGATAAAATGAATCTATAGGAATGGTAGTGTCCAAATGTAATTTTCTGTCTTGGTAGAGGGGTCTGTAATCCAAGGGAATTTTCACCTGTCCGCAGGGGAATATTTCTGTAATAGATAGGTTTCAACTATGAAACAAGCATGGGTCGGGTTTTTTCTACCTTTGTAAAGATCATGATGAAATGATTTTTCATTTATTCTTGGACTTTTCATACTCTAGGCAGGTCTGGTGAGAAATTGAAAGGAAATTGGATCTCAAACATTTATGGGATACAGATTCACTCTTTGACTATTTTTGAGAGTTTTTTATGCATCATGATTTGAGGTCTCTAGAGGTGCTTCCAATTCTAGTGCTTTGGGGGGTTTGGATTGCAAGGAACACCAACATTTTTTACATAATTGGTTTCCTACTTTTAAAACTTCTCAATAGGCTTTGGGTCTCCTAGACTATTATAAAACTACCCATTCAAAGTCTCAACCTTGCTTGAGTCATGTTTTGGAGATTGATAAATCCATTAGTTGGGGTTTTTTTGATGGTGCATTCTAGGGGTTGGATAGACTCTGTGGTGTTGGTTTTCTTTTACATTTCTCTGATGTGCATGTGGTAAAATGGAAAGTCAATTTGGGACCGGGGACCAATAATTTGGGAGAGTTAAAGGCTCTTTTTGCACTACTAAAAGTGGCTATGGATAGGGACGTGCTTCATCTTCATATTTGTGGAGATTCGAGACTGGTAATTGATTGGATGAAGGATAGGTTATAGGTTACAAATTTGGGGCTTATCTACAGTGTTGAACAATTACATGAGATTTCCACTAGTTTTTCTCATCTTAGTTTTACTCATATGTTTCGAGAACATAAGTCCTTGGAAAATGCACTCTCAAAGGATGCTTTAATGTTATAAGTAAATCATTTTGTTCTAGAAAAATTCTTTACTGATGGACTAGTATCGCACATAGTTGGTCTTCTCTTTGAGTTTTAATTTCATGATGGTTATTTTGTTGGTCACTATATGTGCCAAGTATCATTGTAACTCTCTCTATGATTGGGCCCTATGGTCACGAGACTTTTTTGAGTGGATTCCCGTCTTTTTTACAGATGTTATGTGTAGCATGACTCCTGAAGCTCTTGTTGTAATGCACCTATGCACCTAAGTATTGTATCTTCCATTTTTCTTAAATAGAAGTTGTAATGTTCTGGCTTCACTCTAGAAATGTTGAATATAAAGGTTTTTTCCTTGGAAAAAACATTTATATTCAACATTTCTATAGTGAAACTAGAACATACATTTGGCTACCTTAGCAAGATTAAAAATGGAAAAAGTATCTAACTTATGTTTTACTAGTCCTCCTCTCATCCCTGTACCTACACAATACACTCATCCTAGGCCTCATCTCCTCTCATCCCTGTACCTACACAATACACTCATCCTAGGCCTCATTTAGGCAACTTTTAAGAAATTTCCAAAAAGAAGACAAAAAATTACATCTTGAAGGTTCAAAACAATAACTAAACACAAAAATAATCCAAGTACAATACTAGAATCGATCTATGTTCAACATCATTATAGAGATCTTTCATAATTTAGAATTTGTGTCCCTCTTTTGATTCTTATTGAGAGAATATCCCTTTTTGCATTAATAAAACTTCTCTAGAGAGTTAATATGCCTTTTCACTCGTGCCATCTGATGTGGTGAAAACATGGCACCAATGTGGCACCTGCCTAACTTGCCACGGTGGAACTTCAGTCCACATAAGCCTATATTCATCGATGTTCAGGCCTTCTCCGGGTTCACTCAACTTTTAACTCTGACAAATATTGTATCAAAGAATATTCCCTTTTGATACCATCCATTCGACGTTAGAAAGGTTCAGGCAGTTTCACTACTTCAAACTTCGGGTACCGAGGAATATTCTATCTTCTTGATGGACGCCTTTGATTCACTTACGATCTCTTGACCAATGGTTGATATTTGTTTGGGGGGTTTAAAATTCTCCTATCTAGTTGGACCACACTCAACCCATCAACCAATTAATGATTGACATTTGTCATCCTAAGAACACTTTGGCTACCTTGCTGACATGCCACGTCATTCATGATGTCAACAGATCATCTCTTAACTTAGGTGGGGACCTATGGTAGATCGAAGACTACCGTCACATCTCACCCACACACATATCTACTGTCTAGATCTTCCCTCCATCAAATTCATACTCCGAACACTTCAGAGGAGTATTGTGAACCCTTCGAAGTTGTACTCTGAACCCTTTGGAGTGATACTTCAAATTCTCCAGAGTCAACCCCAGAAAAGGTTAGCTCCAATCCAACTAGACCCACATTCATTCCTGTCGACCAATTGACTTCTGACATACATCTCATATTGATGCTCCTAGTCAGCACTAGCTCGCTCTTCCCTCTCGATCTGCTAGGTAGGACCCTTAATGGTCAATGGCTGAGGATTAACTCACCCGCTTCTAGATCTATGATCCACACACACTCAACTTCAAAGTCTCTCATTCGATACTTTTCCCACATCACATGAGATTTTCTCCCAAAAGTCCCACTTCAAATAGTCCATTTCAGAGTTTCTCGTTCGAATCTTTTCCCATAGCGCTCGAGGGTTCCCTCCGAAGCCTCCACTCCGAACATCTCATCGTGATCAATGGTTTAGATGTCTCGAAATCTATGACTGTTGTTCTTTATTGGGTTATTGCAGAACTTTGAGGGGATATAACAGTCTGTTTTGAAGACTTAGCCATTTCTAGAGTTCAATAGGGCTTCGACCCAGATTTTCAAGGTTTCAGAACCACTCTAGGGCCATTACAACTTATTAAAACTTTAAGGAGAAAGATCTTGCAAGATTTTACAGGTTCTCCATATAGGGATATAAAACATTCAAATACACAACAATTCATACTTAACTCGTTTTTACGATTCTTAGAGAAATAATAAACATCACAACATATCTCAACTTGCATGCATGCAAATCATAGATTGTAAACAACTGAGTTTCTCTTAGATTCATACATTTACACATGCATACAGATATATTATTCATGAGCATTTTCAATATAATCAAACACTTATCTGGTAAGGAATTAACCAAATCCGACTGACTGAGAGAGGGCGCCTTTCCTCCCAACCTTAGGCCTTGCTGTAGATTCACTTCCTACAACACGCCACCCCCATGCCAAGCCATGATACTGCCAAGGAAATTGACTCAACAGGGTTCCGAGTCTGCGATGATCCAGGAAGGTTATTGTCCTTCCTCCTCCAACACAACAGAAGTTGCCACCTCCCACTGAGCTTGGGGTCTCTACGGGTTTATCAGGTAGTTTCTCAACTAGATTTCTTTTGCACAAGGGAGTCCCTTCTCTGCTCAACAGTCCCTCGACAACCTTCCCTTACCAGTGCCAGTTTCTGTCGAGTAAGCACCAAGCTGCAGTCCACTATTGCTTCAGTTCAGGAATCTAGGTCTTCTTTGTTTAGGGTGATCATCGACAACTCAAACAAGCTTCGATTTTTCCTCCAGAAAGCTATCCTTTTCTTTCTCTTCCTCAATCAACGCTTCCGAACCTATGCATTATGTTCTCTCTTGCTCGCCTATGTGTGTGATCTCGTCTATCCTATGTTGTGAGGTCTCTCCTCCTCTCGATTACACTATCTGTCATCTTGTGTGTGTTGTAATTTTCTCTTCCGATCTTATTCTCTATCCCCTCGGGATCTCTGTGACTTCCTGCAGACGTAACCTGTAGTTTTCCATTCACAGTTTGAAGGGGCGGTTCCATGGTATCCCATGTCAGTTGTTCCATCATCCTTTTCTCTCTGCATGGGTCGACTGCCAACAATCATTAACTTCCCCAACCACTTCTGCAACTTCTTTTAATGGTCACATGGTCTTTCGTATAAGTCTGGTATGTTGGTAGGTGAAGTTTTATGTTTACAAACATAAATTAGCTTGCTGTGCAAGCTTCCTATTTTCTTCGTTGACACATCTCAGCTCCGCTTCACTCAACTGTTCAATCAATCCAGGGATAATTTTAAGGATGAAAATTTATATTAAAATGTAGAAACATGGGCTAATCTTTCTTGTTCTTAATATGCAAAATGTAAAATGTTTGACGATAGTTTTGTAAAAATATTCAAATTTATAAGGATTTTATATAGTTTCTATATAATTTTGACGAATTTTAAGGTAAAATAATTTATTCTATGTAATTTGGGTGAATTGTTTTTAGAAAAAAATGGAAATTGGGGAATCCTTTTTTGGGAAAAACCATGGAAAATTATCCCATTGGCAAAATTTAGCCCCTAAAAAAATCTATGAATCAATCCCTTTGTCTCATCAATTCCCTCTCAGTTAGTGGTTTGGTTTTTCTATTAAATCAAAATGTAATTGCATGCCGCATACATTAATATATGGAGTTTGTGCATAATTACACTCTTCGGAAAATAGGGTGTTACAAAGATTTTCTCCTTAAATATTCAAACACTAATTGTGTTGTATATGAATGGGATATAACCAAATTTTTGGCTTCTCAAGGCTAAGAGTGCACTAGGCTTGTGATCAAAGACAATGCTAGAAACAACTGTAGAATTAAGGTTTATCCATGTAGAGAGGAAACATCTATGTAAAAGGAATGTGTTGAATCTCTCATCTATGGACCTTGTCCCCAATTTCTTATTATTCTAGATGAATTTCCCAAGTTTTGGCTTAACATAAAAATACCACTTAGAAATCAAATCTTCTACTAATTCTTTGCATGTCTCTCTCATGTGGATGTCTCCTTTTCTTTATCACCCAAAACTTGGTTGAAATCTCATGCTACAATGTGATTTTAAGTTGAAGCCACTCTACTAATGATATCGAAGAGTCTAATCGAATTCGTTTCTTGAGCCCTAGTTATTGGGTGCATATACAATGGTTATTTGAACCTTTAGTGAAGTTGCCATTGTTGCAAGCATAATTACAATCTAATGAGAGATGATGATTATTTCTATATTAGGGAGGGTGATTTTAGCTCACAACCACTCTATTAATGATATCAAAGAGTCTCATTGAATTCTTTTCTTGGGCCCTAGTTGTTGGGTGCATATACAATGGTTTTGAACATTTTGTGAATTTGCCATAGAATTCTTTTCTTGGGCCCTAGTTGTTGGGTATATATACAATGGTTTTGAACATTTTGTGAATTTTCCATTGTTGTAAGCACAATTACAATCCAATGGGGGATGAGGATTGTTTCTACATTATGGAGGGTTGATGGATCTTATAATATATCCAACTCTTTTGAGAATCATTTGTATTCCAACAATATCCATGACATCCTCTACAATAGAGGTTTTTAATTTTTAAAAACACTACTCCTTCATTTTGGTTTATTGGACATGTGTTGTATTTTTGGTTATAGGGTTTGGTTAGGACCTCGCGAACGCGCCAAGTAAGGAAGGCGACGATCCGCGTCGCGGGGAGGAGGGAGCCGTCGATGAGGGGTGGAGAGCGGACGGTAGAGATGAGATTTGCGATACCTCGAAATTTGAAAAATGTGGGAAGGGGAGTGGTGTTGTGGGTCGGATAAAAGGGTGAGCCGTGGTGGAGCGAAGGTATTCACTTTCATTGCTGTTATTGTAGAACTCGTATTTTCAGAGATGGCCCGAACAAAGCAGACTGCCCGTAAATCAACTGGTGGCAAGGCACCTCGAAAGCAGCTGGCAACTAAGGCAGCGAGGAAGTCTGCGCCGGCGACGGGAGGAGTGAAAAAGCCTCACAGATTCAGGCCTGGTACTGTCGCTCTTCGGGAAATCCGAAAGTATCAGAAGAGCACCGAGCTTCTGATAAGAAAGTTACCCTTCCAGAGGCTTGTAAGAGAGATCGCCCAGGATTTCAAGACGGACCTGAGATTCCAGTCGTCAGCGGTGGCAGCATTACAAGAAGCGGCGGAAGCATATCTTGTTGGGCTGTTCGAGGACACCAACCTGTGCGCCATCCACGCCAAGAGGGTTACCATTATGCCCAAAGATATTCAGCTTGCTCGCCGCATCCGTGGAGAGAGGGCATAATCATCTTTAATATACATATCACTCTCAGTTCCAATGGTGTGTTTTCACACCACCATCTGCTGTTTCTTGAAATTTGTTCTCCGTCCCTCCTTTTTGATCTGGTCCATGTAAAACAATTTTGTTCTCCGTCCATTAGTTTGCTTTTCTGGTTCCTGAAAATTGAATCAGGTGTTATAAAAATGTTTGCGCAGAAGCCACTTCCGAATTTATCAGAGCCAGGTTTCGATCCTGGGACCTGTGGGTTATGGGCCCACCACGCTTCCGCTGCGCCACTCTGATGCGCTGTGGTAGTGTAATTTTAATAACTGTTTTAATATTAATAACTATATGGGGTCAAATCAAATTAGCTTTGTAGGTTAACAAATAGCAAACAATGAACGTCCCGGTAATTTTTTTTTTTTTTTTTAAATAGATATCTTTTTTAAATACAGCTTGAGTGGGTTTAATGGTTAAGAACATGTGTTTCTTCTTAAGAAGTCACATGTTCAAATCCAGAGGGGTAGTCAAATCCAGAGGGGGTAGGGTATGTATATTTTTGTAGACTTTATTAGTGAAATAGCTAGGTGAAGAGTGAAATAGCTAGGTGGATTGTTAAGCTAGGTGAAGAGTGAAATAGCTAGGTGGAGGAGGTTGTAGCCTTATTATTATTATTATTATTATTATTATATATATATATTTTTAGTTATAATATTTTTGTTTATTTTTTCATTTAAAAAATAATATTTATTATAAAGTAAATAATGTAAATTTTTCCACAAAGAAATTGATTTTCTATTACAGTACAAGAGTTTCAATTCAGAGAAACCCGGAAGTGTGTACAATCGACTAGGCAGAGTCCCTATAACAGAAACATAACAAGCATGAAAAACAGAAGCTTGAAAAACAAAGAATGACACACTTGACAGGCGAAGACAGCAGTCTTAATACACCGAACTGCATAACGAAGAAACAATGAACATGCATGTCAGCCCTGCAAAACAGATGTAAAATACAAACCCGTCCTACAGACTAGGCCAAATAAGAAGTGTACAACCAACTAGCAGCAAAACTCAGCAAGGCAACGCAGAAAATGATAAACAGAGCTATGTCAGTATAATTGGGGGAATTGAGCTGGACTTGCTTGCCCATCTTCCATTTGAACGAATTTCAGAATCTCTTTTTGAAGGTAAAGTGCTTTGTTTTGAGAGGGCATGTGCATCCCAGTTGAATTTTTTTATAGGAATGTATGAAGTCGATGTCTGAGAAGGCTTGAGTAAGTGACAAGATCTGCTCTTTCCAGTAATTTAAATCCATTACCTGAAGATCATTGATCTTGTTCAACAACTTGATTATATTCTCTATAAATATGTTTGACTTCAATTTGATGAAAACTTCTCATAAGTTTTATCTTTTCCATCCACTACTGTAGAGAGATTACTTGTAAATTACCATCATTAACATACCAATCGATAACAATCTTTGAGTCTCCTACCAGATATAGCCTTGTAATCGTTTTATAATTTGCAAAAAATAGCAAACACCATAAAGCAACGAGTTCTCCCCTAATATTTGTCCCCCGACCACAATGCATTTTTAATCTGAAACTACCCAACATTGGGCACTTCAAAAAAACACCTGCCCCACATTTTAATCCTTTATCTTGTGAGGCACCATCAAAGAAATCTACGGCCAAGTTCCAATCCAGATAGGGTGGTTTGTCTATTCTTCTAGTGTTTCTACCATGTGTAACATTTAATGCACCCAGATCCTGTAGGATACACTTTAAAACTCTGACCAAATTAGGGGGGAAATCTTCAAAAATGACCAAATTCTTGTGTTTCCACACCTCCCAACAAATGAAGTAAGGAATTTCATTACCATTGTCCTTTTCAAACCACTTTTGAAAATAATCTGCCTATTGGAACCCTTTCCAAGAACAAACTATTTTTAATTCCTTTGAGATTAACTACGAGACATCCTTAATGAATCTACAATCCACAAACATGTGGTGCTGTCTTCTCACTAATCCCACACATAACACATCTACTTGGCCCATTAAATTTTTTTTTTTCTTCAAATTTTTTCAAGTAAGAGTTCTCTGCTCCATCAATAACCAAACCAACAATTTAACTTTTAAGGGAAGTTATCAATTCCATAATTCAATATACCAAAAGCAGGGTTCCACATCCCATAACTCCACCATTTGAACTTTATAGGCCAGTTTTGCATTAACTTGACCCCTTTTTGTGTCCCAAGACCATAAGATTGTATCTTTATTATTGTTTAATACAATGCCCGAACCAACGAGTCCCTTAACATGATTATTCCACTCTTCTTTTTGATCTCCTACTAGCCCTAGTGCCCCAACCTTTTTCCACCTAGTACAATTTGTATTCTCCCCCTCACAAGACCCAACCTGTGCTAGGAATTCAATCCCTTGGGCCTTCAAATTCAAGATCAAATTCTTAGACAGTGTAAAATAAGTATGTGAACCCACCAAAGGATCTGAACCAATTTTGATAGCCCTCCCATTCCCAGGCTTCCATACCAACCATTCTTTTATAATAGACGAAGAAGCAATAAGTGCTCTTTAGAAATTTGAAGAACCTGACCAGGACAAGCTCCCTTGCCTGATCCACTCCACTGATTTCTTCTTAATATATTTCTTAACCATCACTTCATGCCAAAGACTTGGCAACATAAGACATCACTATAGCCTTTTTGCTGCCAAGGCTTTCCCAAAAGAAAAAATATTTTTTAACACCCACCCACCAATGTTTTTTGGCTTTGCTAGCTTTTTCCAACTTGCCAGATGCATCCCTTCAATAACTTTTTTCTCGGACCACAAGAAATTGAACATTTTCTTTCTAATTCTCTTCAATACACTTTTTGGAATCGTTGCCATGGAAAGACGACAAACAAAAATACTTTCAAGAATAACATTTACCAAGATCACCCTACCCCCTAAAGACAACCATCTATGGCTTCAACTCATAATTCTTTTATCAATTTTTTTCTCCAGTTAGCTCCAATCCAATCTAGAATAGGAATTTGGTTTTAAGAAAAACCCCAAGTACTTAAAGCCTTCTTCAACTGGTTTAATATCATAGGGCAAGATCACTTTAATCAAAACCAGTTCATCTGCTTCCTATCCAACTTCTAAAAAAACCGACTTATGAGTGCTAAAAACCATTCCCGTTGCTTTACAAAAAAGCTCTAAAACCACCTTGAATACTCCCCATTCATCTAAGAGTCCATTCCCAAACAAAATAACATCATCTACAAACATCAGGTGTGCAATGTATAATCCTCTAGCCACAATAAGACCTTCAATGTGCTTTTCCTTTACCTGTGCCTAAATAACTCTGCTTAAACCTTCAATGATAAGAAGAAATAATAAAGGGGATAAAGGGCACCCTTGCCTTAATCCCCTTGAACTCTTAAAGAACCTAGAAGGCTTGCCATTTATCAAAACAACAAAAATTGCAGAGAAAACACAACCTAAAATCCAGTTAGTAGCTTCTAAACTCATACCAATCTGTAATAAAACCAACGTTAAAAAGCCCTAGTCTACTCTGTCATAAGCCTTTACCAGATCCGGTTTTAGCACCAAAGCTTTTAATTTTTTAACCTATACTGTGAAGTACCTCCTGTGCAACACCTACAACATTAGTAATTTGTTTGTCTTCAAGGAAACCACACTGCTCCTTTGAGATTCCAGCAAAAAGAGCAATTTTTATCCTAGCCGCAATGATTTTAGTAATGATCTTGTAAGCCAAGTTACATAATGCAATTGGTCTAAACCGCCAAATGAATCTGGCTTATTTGTCTTAGGGATGAGTGCAATAAAGGTAGCGTTTAAAGCACCAAGAACTCTTCCTTGTCTTCTAGACTCTTCCACCATGTCTAATAACTCATTTCCCAACAAGTCAAAGAAAGATAGGAAAAATTCGACAGTCCAACCATCCGACCCTGGACTCTTTGACACCTTAAAACCTTTGAGGCTTTTCAATAATTCTTCCAATGTAACAGGTTCAACCAATCTAACACCTTCTTCCTATGAGAACATTCTCGGGTAGTTTCTTAAGATATCCAGTTGATTTGAAATAACAATATTATTTTGTGCCTTAATCACAGTTTGGAAATAGTCCACAGCTTCGTTATGTAAATCGAAAATATTAGATATTATTGTACCATCCTCTTTGTAATATCCCATATGGCATTAACCTGCTTCCTAGCACTAGCATAAGCATGAAAAAACTATGTTTCGATCACCCGCAACCAATCAATAAATTCTACCCTTCTGTCGCCAGGGTTCCTCCTCCTGTCTTAAAAGTAACAATTTCCTTTTTTCTTTTTCCGTAACTAGTTCCTTTACCTCCTCCAACACAAACCCCCCCAGGGACTCAGAATATAAAGATTCCAAATCCAATTCCAACTGTACCAATTCTTCCTTAGCTACCACCTTTTTCTTCCTTTCCCAAACAGTCAGTAACATCTTTAGTAGCTTAAGCTTTTTAACTAAAGAGTCCATCGGATTTAAGACCTCTGTTCCCAATAACCCATTCCAGTTGGATCTAACAAGGGCCACAAACTCAAGATCACCAGGCCACACATAATTAAACTCGAAAGGATACTTTACCTGGTCTTTTACTGTTTCCAAATGAAGGATCATTGGCGTGTGATTTGAGATCTTTACATTACACACCCAAGATCTATAATTCAACCCTGAATCCATTAGCTTCTCATCAATCAGAAACCTATCCAATCTTTTAGCTATGTAATCCCGACCCCTTCTCCCATTCCTCCAAGTAGGGAGCAACTTAACCGGTGCCGCATCCACCATCCCCCCTTCTTGAAACAATTGGGAAAAGTATAATTGTAGTGGACTTCCCCCCCACACTTCNCCCCCCAAAACAAGATTCGGCTCATTAAAGAGCCCTTCCTTTTTTACTGTCTCCCAAAAAGCATGTCTCTCTGAATAGCGACCATAACAATTGAGTAGCTTCAAGCTTTGATTAAGATATTTCATTGGACCTTCCAATAATATTCCCGCAGTAGTCACATAAGCATTGAAATCAACTTTACGCGTATTCCATGCTGAAAGTAACCCACCAGAAAGTCCACTTGAGTCCACCCCACAAAAAAACCAATTTGGAAGTAACTTAGCAAAGCAACTTCTCGCTTTCTCTACACTAACCATAGTTTCCTGAATAAAAAGGACATCCGACTTTACCACCTCTACAAATCTTTTGAGGGCCAAAAACTTATCAGATCCCCCCACACCACTAACATTAAGAGTTTCCACTATCATTTTTTAACCCTTGCTCAGGATTTCTGAGCTCTAAGCGCCCTCAGACCTTCCAGTACCCCACCACTAGTAACCTCTAACGCCTCCTTCTCCTTTACTAACTTCCTCGCACTACGAGTTTTTAGTGGGGAAAACTCTTTTTCTAATCCCCCAAGAACAACCCCTTTTAACAGAGAATTCTCGAATCTCGATCCCTTTCCCCCTTGTTAGAAGACTCCAACCTCCCAGACCTTTCAATAGGTTTTGAAAATATAACACCCCCTTCAAAGACTTGCAAGGGCGTCCGAGAGAGAACTTCCCGATAAGATGGGAGACAACTAATAACATACTCCTCCACCTCTGAAAAAACAATAGGAGGTTCTCGGCCCCCACCAGAAATAGTAGTCGATGGTGTAACCCCTCCCAAGGCACACCCCGCACCCTGTTAAAGAATCCGAAAAGGCTCATCAAATGCGTACTCAGTCTTGGGTCCTATATCGCTGAACCCTGCACCCGCATGCACCATATCCGCACTAACAGGTCTCCTCACATCAGAAACGAGAATGGCCTCCAAATCAACCCTCGCAACAACAGGTCGACCCCTCTCATCCTGCCCATCTTCCACCCACTCAGGTGGCCACTCCTCCCTATCCACCAAAGGCCCGCTCATGATCATAGGCGAGGACTCGACTCCCATGGTATGGGTTTCCCCTTCCACCAATTGCTCCCTCAAAACAACCGCCTCCTTCCTCCTCATAGGAAAAATCCCTTCCCCATCAAGATGCCCCCCTCCCACCCCTTCCTCACCCATCTCATCATCACCTGTCACCTCCCGAGATCCCTGCAAAATCGCCTCCCTCCAACAATTCCCTACAATCGCTCCTGCGCACCCAGTCGCCCCTACTTCCCCCTTAATAGACTTATCCACAACCTTTTCTAACACCAGAACCATACCCCCACCATCGTCATATTCAGAGGAAGACGAATTTAAAAAAGGTTCTAGAACGAGGAACTTACCCGGGGTCATAACGTTATCCTTTGGTGGTGTAGGCAAGAATTTGCACCAGACTGCACCCGATTTGGTCTTCCACTTAGCCTTCGGCTCCGCTGCACCATTTCCTGACCCTGGTACTACCGCAAGAGCTCTCAAACATTGATGCCAGAGATGACCCATCCCTTTACAGACAACACATCTGCAAGGGACCCCCATATAATCAAGACACTATTGATAGGTATATCCACACCAATCGATCTCCAGTTTGGCAGGAAGCCCGTCTGTCATGTCCATTTCCACTAGTATCTTGCCCATCTGTCTGTCAGATCCCGCCATCAGCTTCAGATCCACATGCAAAAAATTGCCCAACGCATCCCCGATCGCTCTAAAAGCCTCCACATTCCAAAACACTAATGGATAGCTTGGCAGAAGCACCCACAAATGCTTGATTCGAAATTGTTCCTTTAACAGGTTAAATGATGTATGCTAGCGCTTCAACATCAAGATACCTGCCCTCACCACCCACTTCGACTGCAGAATCAGCTCCGCATCCCCCCCATATTTGAATAAAAAACATAACCAACCTTTTATAAGCACAAAAGTCTCTAGTACATAGCCCACTATTGGGCGCCAACTCTCCTCCACCCACACATAAATATCCCTAGCACCGAGAGCCCCATATCCAAACCTCCCCACTAGGCCCCTCTCTGCTAGACTAGAATCTGCCTCCATACCTATGTCGCGGCCGAGGGTAACCTGCACCTTACCCTTCCTTTCCTTCCACGCTCTCCACCCAGAACGACTAGTAACCTTCCCCATGCTTTTGTGAAGGAGTCCTTCCTGCACAAATTCCACCACAAAATCCGCAAAGGACTCACCGCAGACACCTTGGCACCTTTCAACACCTGTACAAGACTTGCCCCCCGCAACTACGTCTAGAGGCCCAATTACCACCCCCTGAACCCCTCCTGCACATCCGCCACCAGACTTCTTTTCCTTAATGATCCGATATGGAAGGTTAGATGTCCCAGAGCCTCTACCTCAGAAATTTGACAACCTCTTGCCGCCTTCTCCCCTGGAACCTCCTTCCGCACAGAAAATGTGGAATGATCCTTCAAACAGACAATAAACCTTCTCCCCCTACCCGAATCTCGAGCACAACGATCATCGTTGATCCCAATAGGACTTGAAACCTTCACCAAACACACATCTTCGACACCTGTACCCGTTTCAGCCCTAACCTCCATCACAGTCGTTGCTTTCACATCTCTACCACCCACCCCTAATAAATTTTTCCGGTACAAAAATAATTCCTCCTTGTACACATCATCAGATTTGTACAAGCTCTGCTGACTCCACCACGGATCATCGCCTTGTACTTTCTCCGAAAACTTTACATCTGTCGCCATTTGACCTTAGCAGAAGCCGAGTCTGTCACCAAATGACCGACTCTATTGCCAACCCCTTAACTCCTATCTGCCTTCCAATCGAACCAACTTGTCTCCCCCTACCACTCTAGCCTCAATGACTCATCCCCACCCAAAGCCTTTGAACCTAACCAACATCCCCTGGGACTCGAACCAGACTCCTCTCCATCCTTAGGGTTTCACAGAGAAGTTCAGGGATCCAAGTGTTTCTTCACACACCATTATCTCTTCCTTTAATCTTTCAAAATTTTTAAAGTGAAACCCTAAGATGATGGGAATGAGAGGGGAGAAGAGAAAATGAGAAGTATGTATTTTGAATTTATATGTGCAACGTGACTTAACTAACACATACAAGTTTCAAGTTAATTTCATAATATTTAGATAAGTAATTTTTAATAATATTAATTAATTAACAAATAAAGAATAAAGTTTTTATAAGATTTTATCAATAACATTACTTCTTAATTTGAATTAAAGTGAGGAAATTCATTAAATCCCTTTTCATCTTTTTAAGTTGTTTTTTTTTTTTTTTTTCACCATCTTATGTTTTGTTTTAAGGTAGATTTAGTGAAGTGGATGTTTGAAGTTGATTTATCATTGATGTTGTCTTTTTCTAAATATATGTATTGAGCAATAGATTAATTAAGTGATATAATAATAATAATAATAATAATAATATATTAAGCTAGACACCAAATTGGTGTATGAAACCTCTTTATTTATGAGATAGGGTACTCTTTCTACCCAAAAAATTGACATGTAAAATCTAGGAAGGTATACATACCCTACCTCCTTGGATACGAACTTATAACTTTTTAGAAAGAAATGCAAAATAAATATTACAAATAATAATAATTAATAAATAAAAAAACTTTAAGTGAACTTAACCAAATCCGAAGTCTTCTTCTTCAACACGCCTCTTGTTATCCAAAACCATCTAACTCTCATCTTGGGCTTCACCTGCAGCGTCCTACCGTCAGTCTACCTAGGAACCCCCCTCATTGAAAACCCACTTGGGAATTCCTCCTGGGACTCCTTGCTGTCCAGTTTAAGGAAGAGACTCTCCCTCTAGACCTTTCGCTCCCTAAATCTACGTGGGCGCCTCGTTCTCCTTAAATCAATCCTCCAAGCTCTCCCGATCTACACCTTCTTAGCCTTGGCGGCCCCGAGTTTTATCCTCAGCACCTTAAGAATGATCCAAAGAAGCTTTTTGTGGCAAGGCATCAAAGAAGGATGCAAAATTTCCTTGGTAAGTTGGCAAAAGGTCTGCACCCCAAAAGAAGCAGGAGGCCTCGCTCTACGTGACCCAACCATTCTCAACAAAGTCCTCAGTGCTAAAATCTGGTTATGGGGAAAAATATGGGATATGAAATTGTGGCCGAAAATTAGCACCTTTCTCTGGTTAGTGGCACACAACAACATCCTCACTTGGGATAACTTAAGAAAACGGGGTTTCATTGGCCCCTCTTGGTGTCATCTATGTGGACAAGAGGAAGAAACCCAAAATCATCTCCTCAACCTCTGCCCCTATAGTTCGTGCATTTGGGATCAGAGCGCTAGCATCATGAGAACATCGGACATGAATCGCTTGGGTCTAAAGGAAACCATTGTAGAATGGAGAAGCTCGCTATTTCACTCTCCCATCCTCAATAGAATCTGACAGCTGCTCCTAGGCTTCATCCTATGGCAGATCTGGAAAGAGAGGAACAAAATAATTTTCAATTTGGTCACCAGGACGTGGCAAGAGGTTTGGACCACAATCCTCACCAATATCAATGAAACCATATCGCTGCATCCCTGGACGGAGGAGGACCTGCAAAGCCCACAAAATGAATACAACATCCTCAAAGCATGGAGACTAATTATCACTCCAACCCCAGAAAGGCCTATGGTAGCTGTAGGATGCATGACCAACCCCACTCTTTGGGAAGCTCCACCCACAAACTTCTTTAAACTTAATTTTGATGGAGCCTCCAAAGGAAACCCGAGACCAACTGGCTACTGGGTAGTCATCCAGAACAGTAAAGGAGAAATCCTTCACATACTGGCAGGAAACAGGGGGCACAATACCAACAATGCCGTAGAAATATGGAGCCTCCTCTGTAGCCTACAAGCAGCCTCAGAGCAAGCTTTTTTCCCCCTCATTGCGAAAGGTGATTCACAAATTGTTATAAAGATCCTCTCACATCTGCTCAATGGGGCGGACCCAAAGAAAATATCTCCAAGTTGGCGACTCATGAATGGGCTCTGCAGAATAAAATCTATTCTCCAGCTGCAACAGGTAATCCTCCCGTCCCATGTAATAAGAACAATGAATCAAGTTGTTGACTGGCTGACAAATCTCAGAGTTGAGTTGAAAGAAGGTATCTTCTCTTGTACTCCTTCTACCAATCCTACTCACCCCACAGTCATTGCTTGCAAGAACATAGCTTACACCAAAGATCTGCCCCCAGAGGGGGTGTCTTCGTGACATGACAACTCCAAGAAGGGACGAGGCCACTTGGCCAAGCCATACGCCACCTGGTGTACGTCCTTCGCCACCTCCCCTCCTATGTCACCTTGAGCCTTTACATTACCTGCCATCACCCTCCACTTCGCATTTGCACCCCGACGCTCACATGTTCTGGAAGCTCTGCAACTTGTGCGTCTTCATGGCATTGTGCAGAGTTTCTTCCCCGTCGCTTCATCTACAGCCTTTGCTCCTAGTTCTTTTGGTCGCGATGGGGTCTCCTGCGCCTCACTTTTTCGCTCGCAATTCTCAGAGCCAGGCCTCTAGGGCTCTCCCTTCCCTTTGTCCTGTAATCGAGCTCTGGTGCGACCTCTCTTGGTTTCCTTTTCCGTTGTGGATCTCCTTTTTCACCATGCTACGACCCCGTGGCAAGACAAAGCCGGGAGCAACCTGGTATGCGGCCCGGGGAAGGAAACCGCCAGCCTTAGACTCTCTCTATGAAACTGCAACTCCTCTTGAAGCAGTCCCTCCCCCTAAAGTAGTCCCCCCCGCCCTTGACACCTGTCATTGTGCCTACCCCAAACCAGACACCATGCGACCTCTCCCCCCTTTCAAACCCCTATAGATGTAGGGGCGAGTGGTTCGATTTTCTTGGGAACTCGCTTGTCTNTTTCCTCTTCGCTCTCCACCCACCCCAATCCCTCCAGTGCCAAGTGTGAGGATCGAACATAAATCCTGAATATTCTGAGCACTATGAAAAAAGACCTGAAGGATATCAAATTGGCAACGCTCGACGCACAGAATAGGGAAGTCGACCGTTGGAGAAGAGTGGACGCCCTGATGATTTTCCTTCAAGATCTTCGACATGCCATGGCTGAACGTGGAAAAGGAAAAGCACCGATGAAAAAGGTTTTCGCAGGGCCACGGCTTGGACCAAGTTTTTAATGTTTTTTCATGATTTCTACTTTTTGGCTCAACATCCTTACTGCTGTATCTTTTTTTGTACACTATTATGTGTTTCGGCCCTACGTGACCTCGTAGCATAGTTTACTTTCAATGACATGATCTGACAACAGTGGTTTCCCAACTAGACACTGTGGCCATACTAGTTTTTGAACATTTGATGCGGTGGTTTCCCTCATAAGCATCACGACCACGTGGCTAATTACATCTCAAACAATTGTATTTTTTTTTGATAGGAATCAATACAAAACCCTAATTTATAAAAAAAATAAAAAAATAAAAAAAACTTTTATTTTTATTTTTATAATCAATTAATATATTAAAAAATATATATGATATCAATTCAATTAACTTATAATCAATTATATAATTATTTATTATATATAGCTTTTAATATTTTTTATTAGATATTTTTTCCATAAGTGAATTATTTTCTCATTACATTGCTATCTTGGTACTCAAACACAGTCCTTCTAAAAACATCATATTGTTGATGATAATTGGGCTCTTTTATTTACCTAAGTAAAGAGTAGTGCAATAGAAATCAAAGCGGGCATTATTAAGTCCCAATAGTAATTTGGACTAAAAATATTCTTATTATTGTGAGACTTTGAATTTTATGCATCCATTTCATAGTGAAAGTATCATTTAAAGAATCTTTACATGTAATTAGCAATGGTTTTTTTTTAAAAATAATTCAACATCTAAATTATTTAATTTTTTAAATAATTCAATTTTTGTATTAAACGCTTGTTTTAGGAGTTAAAGTAAATGTTTTAATATTTTAAACAATTCAACTTTTGTAATAAATGTTTATTTTCAAAGGAGTTAAAGTAATAGTTTACTTGGAGATTATTTATTGCAAAGGAATATTTAGGGAATATGAAAATGCAAAAAATTAAGTCTTAAATTAAAAATGAGAAGATGAATTTGTTAGGTAGAAGCAAAAGATAGTATAGAACATAATATAAACAAGTAAGATCAAACACACATTAAACCAAGCACAACAATCTCACAATTGACACAATGATTTATGTGGAAACTCAATGAGGGAAAAAACCACAGGGAATGATTATCGATATTCTTATTATTCAAGGGAGAATTACAATAGCCTTCATAGACATACAATCATCCTCTCCTCACACACACACTCTGTTCTCTACACAGTTTTCTCTCACACTCTTCACACATTGCTCTCACACTTTTATGAGTATGCTCGCATATATAACATCTATCACTCAGTTACACAAACATATCACATAGTTACACGAACATTTCATAAATAGATTGCATGCATGCGCATTGACATAGCTACATGCATGTGCATGTGACCACATGAGGAAATTCATTGGCATGTTTCCAACAAAACTAGAAAAAACATCAACAAAATGAGAAAGTATCACAACATACAATTAAAGATTTCAAGAAAAAAATTGACGGAATTGTTAAAAAGAGTTAGAGAACATTTTCATTTAAAAAACCATAATCAAATCTATTTTGCACAAATCATGAAGTTGAAAAATGAGAAGTCACAAAAAGAAAAGTTAGAACAACTTATCGACAAGGAATCATTGAATGATAAAAAAACAATGATAAACCCATTGAAAATAGAAAGGTTGTTTAATGTAAAAATCTAGACCGTGTAAAAAGGAACCAATACAAATTTAATTGACATCATAAGCCAAAATAACCAATACAAATTTAATTGATATCATAAGCCAAAATAATGCTTATGTTGGTGTTGCCCACAGGGGTGTAGACCGATTGGCATGTGCCGTGTAAATGAAAGAAATTGTGTAAGGGATGTTTCAAGTTCGATTCTCACCCTGCTTTATCTGTGTTCCATGCTTATGGGATGTGTGGCGCACCTGGGGATATATGAGTAACAGACGAGTATCGACCACGTATCACGCAAGTACGAAAACCACGAATTACCGATTCCCCAACATATAAAAAAAATACTTATGTTGATGTTATAATTCAATATCTCATAAGAAATAAAAAAATAAAAAATAGTATAATATTGAAATCAAAAAATAAAATAAAATAATATTTTATCATCATCCAAATCACAAATCATTATAACCCAAAAAAATCAATATAAATATAAAATATATTTTTTTATACATAAAAAAAATCATAATTCCAAAATAAATTGTAGACAAAATCAACACTTTGAAAACATAAAACAAGAAGTTTGTCCAAAACAATGACCAACAAAAGTCCCAAAATCAACTTATAATGATATATCCATACACATTGCAACAATTTTATTTAACTTTGCAGGTCATACTATTTCGTTATATATTATTATTTATTATATTTAGATGACTTATTCATATTATATTATAATTTAATACAAAAGTGTAAATATTATAACATTTTTTCCTTTGCATAAAAGAAATCCGATGGTGTAAGCATTATATGTGGACTTTACGCATCTCTCCCATTTGATTTGTCAAATGTGCCTCTCGATGCAATAGAAAAGGTTGACATTGTAGACATTACACATTTATCCACCTAAATTTTACAATGTGAATATTGGCACAACTATATGATTATGTAAGAAAGTGGTCTATGGTGCTTAGAATTTTCATTTACATGAGAAGGTGGTAGGAAAATTGAAATAAAACATTTAAACTCTAATGTGCAAATGATTGGTGTATCTTTAAAATAGGTTAAAAGGATAATGTCATGAGTGTTATCTAGATAACCAACTTTAAATACTCTACATAAGGCCTAACTAATATAGAATTACTAGCATTAGTAGTGAGATGTGCTAATGATACTTTTCGCTTAGGCATGTACCTGCCACTAGTGGTGTGAAGAAGGCTCATAGGTTTAGTCTCAACACAATTTCCCTTTGGGAAATTTGAAAGTAACAAAACATTATTAAGTTGATAAGAAAGTTTCCCTTCAAATGATGTGTAACGGGGATTGCCTGGGACTTAAAGATGGACTTGAGATTCTACTTGTTAGTGATGGTAGCATTACAAGAAGTGGTGGAGCCATATTTGGTTGAGTTCTTTGAGGACACCAATCTTTGCACCATCCGCGATAAGAGGGTCATCATCATGCCCAAAGATATCCACCTTGCTCATCACATTCATGGAAGAAGGCATAATCAATGTCAATGGCGTGTTTTGTTGAAATTTATGCACTCTTTGACTTTTAATGCAAAACATAAATCTCACCTCTTTGACTAGAGATTTCTCGGATCTTAACCTTGTGATTTTTCAGCTTTAGGGCTGTTATGAAATGGAGTATAAAACAACAGAAAGAGTACAATATTTCACTTTCTAACAGTCGAACCATTTAGGCAATCTGAGGAGAAAATATACCAAACAACTTGGATAAGTTTTAACCCTCTAGGGAAATTTATTCCACACAAAGTAGATCTGAAAATTCACTTTTATAGTAGTTATAACGAGTATAGAAACAACAAAACAAACCTTTAGATTCTTCAATGATGATGCCAAATCACTTAAGCGTTGTCCTTTTACTTATGTCAAATCATCAAGACATATAGTTGTAAATAATAATACATGAAAAACATATGGTTGGAAATCAAATTTGGAAAATGCACAAGTTTTGGACAATTGAAAGCCTAATTAATGTGCTCAAGATGAATTACATGTACATACCATAGTATTTCTCAAGGCTAGTACAAGTCCACTAGCTCTCCAAAACCCTAGCTAGGGAAAACATGAAAACCCTAGCTCAACCAAGGAATGCTAACATGCAAGAATCACTCCAACACTACCTACAAGGCAAGACATTATCTTATGTTCTTTGCCTCTACCAAATATACCCAAGGGTTTTATCACAAAACCCTAATCTCAAGCCTCCATGGGATAAACCCTAACCCTAGATCTCTAAGATGCTCTAAGATACTCCAAAAAGACCAAGAAATCACAGTGATTCGAAGAGAGAGAGATCACATGCAAGTGAAGAGCCTAGAAAGAGAAATATGAGTAATAATCACCAACATCTCCTCCACAGGAGAAAACCCTATTCACATGGGCAAACTACAAGTGAAGGTGTCTCCTCTGGACTTCATAACTCCACCTAGGGTTCATGAGGAAACCCTAACGACTTCCTCCGAGAAGATAAGTACAAAGAGGAGTTACAATGATGTGATGTGATGATTATGAGAAGGATTCTCTCCTTCCTCTATTTATATGAGATGAGGGAGGTCAACAATACAATGTGGGGATAGGCCCTTACAAGCAACTTACGATGAGCACTTGTAGGCCAACACAAGTGAAGTGATCCACTCGAAAATACAAATGTCATGCTCCAAGGTGATGTCATAAACAATAAATGCCCCAAGATGACGTAGCTACACAAGGTAAGTCCACATCCCTCTGCCACAAGCCTCCATAGACTTCATTGATCCTCTTAAGAAATGTACTCCATTAGGTTAGCTACCTTGTACAAGAACATTGTCACAACCTAAGCATCCCCAAGAACTCTAATCCTTTGAACATGAATCCAAGCAACCTATGTTATTTAGGGAATGATGCCCTCCTACAAGATGCATAATGCTCCTCTTTTGAAGTAGGTCATTCTCCAAGCAAGTGAACTCTCCATGTGGCCACAATGGGGCATCCACCAATTTTTCAAGAGAACTCCAACACATGAGGCAAGAATACTGATCCAACACCTAACCGAGGTCAAGCAACCATTGAGAAAATTGTCTCTACCGTGCAAATCCATCATGGACAATCTCCCATGCACTAATACCATCTCGTACCATCTCCCATGCACCAATCCATATCAGACCACTAAAGCGTTGAACATACACCATGTACCCCAAAGCTCATGAAGCACCCCAAACATGGTGTAAAGACTTTCAAAGTAACCTAGAAAAATAATACTCCCTCTTTACGAGGAAAGTGTTTACACAATCCCCTATCAACTCCCTCTACACCAAACCTAACACCTACAAATTTGTACTAGATACAATCTTGGAGTCAATCACTGTCATATGCAAATAACATGTCATCCATGCTAGGACAATGTCTCGATCTAAAGAATAATGACCCCCTATGAATACGAAGGAACACATCTATGGAATAGAAGTAACCTGCCAAACTCCATCATCCTGCACGTCCACATCACTATCCAAGATCAAAGGACACCCCATCATGAGTTGTCTTGGACATCTTGTAGAGAATATCACATCTCCATACAAGATCAAGACAAGTGGATCACATCTATCAAGGTCACAAAAATAAAAATCTACACAAGTAAACTCCTAGAAAACATGCATTATCAAGAAGAAAATCCACCTATCATGGGTGAAAAACACTAACATATTCTAGAACAAATCAAGCACCTATCATAAGTCCTCCTTGACATCTTTCCCGTTGGAAATAAAAACATACCATCCAACAATCACATAGATCTACCACCTATCATTAACAACCCCTAGAAAAAATCAAGGACTTATCATAGGTCCTCTTAGGCATCACACTGGTTGAAAATACACCCATAACAACCATCAATGTAGTAGATCCATCATCTCTCATCACAAGAGAAACTCATCAAAAACTCCCATGGGTGAAAGTGCTCATCTCAAGCAACTTAGGGGTTGAAACCCCACAATCTCAACAAGATCAAGTACCTCTACCAGGTAATATCTAGCTAAAATACAAGATCCCTTTTACTCTAGAGTGATCTCAACCAAAAGAAGTTTTCATACCATGTAGAAATTTATGCACTCGTTGAATTTTAATGCATAATAGAAATTTCACCTCTTTGATTAGAGGTTTCTCACATCTTAACCTTGCGAGTTTTCAACCTTAGGGTTGTTGTAAAATAGAGTATAAACAAGCAATGGAAAGAGTACAATATTTCA
>SNQJ01S0145903.1:0-10929 GCA_010110895.2 Picea sitchensis
TCTTCCTATGGGTCAAATGCTTGTGTAGGTGATTTTGATTTCTTTACCCACTCCTCAACCGATTTCTTTGCATTGGTTCCATCCATCCTTGTTTTGGTTCCTCCATGCATAATGATTTCTCTTTTGGGTCCTTCGTACCATATTTTGGCAGGTATATTTTTAACATTCGGGTTCTGGTTCTGATTCCCTCTGGCATGCCATTTTTCCAATAGTTGTGGGTAGTCCTCTATCACATGTTCTAATGCCCGACAATAAGTACATGTTGTGTATGGATTTTGGGAATCCCACGCTAAGTGTCTTGGTTGGTTATAGTTATAAAATAATATGGGGCTTCTTACTCCTTCCACAAAGTTTGTTTGACCTTGACCCCTACCAAAGCCTCCTCGATTTGCTTGATTAAATCCTCTTGGATTATTATAATTCCCTCACCCTTCTATAGCAACATTCTCCTCTTGAATCCTACACATGTCTGTCGCGTGCTCCCTCATTAGATCATATGCATGAAAATGTTTGTCTTCGTGTCCCACCAATTTTTAAAAGCTACGAAATAAGCTTCTTACAGTATGTTGATATTTTTGTAATAGATAGAACTCATGGGGGTTATTCCCCCACTTGTTGCATATCTCGTAGAATCCTCTTCCTGGTAGTGGGTTTGGCACCCCGGTTGCTAAATATTGCACAAAGGCTAGACATTCATCTTTTTGGTGACCTTCCGCCTTGCATTTGGTGCACCATACCTATTCTTGTTTCTCTTTCCCCTTTTTGATTTCTACAAACTAAATTTTTAATGCAACTAGTTGGTTTTGTATCTGAGCCATTTCGTTGTTGTCTACGACTGGAAAGGATTCCAATTTCAGAGAAATTTCTAGTTCCTCGGACTGTGACATAACCTTTTGTTGTATTAAAGGACTCTGGATGTGAGGTAACAAGACTGCAATGAACCACTCTCTATGTTGATGATCGGGTATTTGAAATTTTAACCTCCCCATCACATATTTGATCCTCTGATCAAACTCCCATACTGACTCAATATGCACTTGCTTGATCTCCTTGATCTCATTGATGTATTGTGATCCAGACTTTGGTTTCTTAAATTCTTTTAATATTTCTTGTGTAATCTATAATAATTTCCTCATTTGACCTGGTGGTGTAGTACTTTGCATCTTCATGGATGTCTGCATGATGTTCTGAGTACTCACTTCCCTTCTCTCTCTCCCCAAATGTAGTTCTCAACTTATTATACCTTCTCCCACTGCGCAGGACTCCAAATTTGTCTTCTCCTTCTGATATCCCTTATTCTTTCCCTTGCATTCACAACCTCCCTTTCCTTTGTCCATTTTTCTACCCTCAGATCAATTCTTGGTCAGTAAACCCTAGTCCATCCACATGTGTAAATTTCTTTAGCTATCTAACTCCATCATCATCACTTCTTTATCACACAATAGAATTTTTATCTAGGTATCTAACGAATTTATGAATCTTCCTCTTGAGCCTTTAAAGAAGTCTCTTTATGCAACATTGTAAGCTTGGGTACAATCTATAGAAAATTATGTTACGAAGCCTCCCAATATATTGTCCATCAAAAATTCCACTGCACGGGACGTCCTATTGTCTATTGCGTCCACTCGTCTCACTAGTTCAAGATTCCAGTTCTTTGGCACAATTGGTCTATGTCTACCAGTATTTTCCACAAATATTTACATCCATTCTACTAAAATATTAGGAAATTCATCAAAAAATACCTCATGCAAGTCCGTATACACATACATTTGCAACAATTGCTTATTCTTTTAGTGAGGGTTTTTATTCTCCTTTTGCACAAATTCTTGTTCTTTTGCTTCCATCCATTTGGTTATCTCTTTTCTTGTCGGTCTCCAAAACATTCCCTCACTTACAGATTTCGGGTCCTGGCAACAAAACCATTTGTTGGCACACACACGTAGGAAGGTTCAAGACCCTGGGTTCAAAGTAATTATTCCAACAAATCCCTATAGATATCGGTCATGTTGGCATCACCTGCAAGCAAGTGAAGTCTCACTCAAAGTATCTTTATGGGGACTACATGAACCAAGATTATTCAACTGTGAGGGAAAGAAGGGAGACATGCTCTATCATACCTAAAAGGTCCTTTCATGCACTAGATCCTAGGTAACCCGACCTTTTTACTTAGTTATTTATGCATATCAGTATATATTCTTACCATTTAGCAGCTAGACATATAATGAATGTTACTACGCATAAATCTAAGAACATTATCAATAAAGATAATAATTCATCCATAGTAAATTGATAATTAACATCATACAGGAATGAATTAACATGTTACAAACATGAATAACCATTCCACAACATAATTCGACATAGAGTTGTCGTGGTTCGCCCCTTCCTAGGCTATGTCCACAAAATATTTTCTTCTTTATTATAATTGAGGGATTATTCTTTCACTCCGCACTACAATAGATGTTCAATATAAATTCCTCTTCTTACATTCATGGATTCTTTACACATAACATCCTACAATCACAACAACTTCTTAGAATTCCTCTCTGCTTTTGCTTCTGTCGCTGCTCTTCCACCTCTGCTCTCACTTCTAAACTTTGAACTTCTCTCCTCTCTTTTTCCACATTTAGGTTCCTTTTTTCTCAGGTTTTCTTTCCATATCATAATGATCTAGATACCACTCCTGCTTGGATGGTGACAACTCATTATGAGCTATATACAACTCATGCTCATCTGGTTTTCCTCTCTTTAATCTCTCTTATTTCTTGATCTTCTTTATCTTTTTTATCCTGGACCTTTTCTTTGTGCGTCATCTCTTCTCATTGTTCTCTATCCAACCTTCCTACCCAAAAGTCCCTCATCTATACTCAGTCTAAAGAAATCCCGAAGAAAGACGAAGAGAACGAATAAGATATTCACAATTTTTTGACTCATGGCTCATATATGGAAAACAATTATTAAAGAAGAAAAAATTAGTGTTCCTCAAGGTGCTTAATGTGCAAGTAAATGACTGAAAAGTTGATGTAACATGAAGAAATCAACAACTCTAAGACTATGACTGAAAAAACCAGTAATGTAAAAGAAAAATATACGAAGTGAAAAACTTGGATTGTTGTCCAAAAGTATAGAAAACAATTAAAAATAAATTTGAAAATGACAAATTAGTAATGGAAAACTAATACTAAAACTCAAAAAAGCATGGAATTTTGTTTTTGTTTTTGAGGACTTGATTCCTCACTTAAAATAGTACTTCAATCGATGCCCATTGGCTATCACCATTCAAGTTGGCTAACTGAAAGGTGTTGGGCCCCACTACCACATTAACATTATATGGGCCCAACCATAAACTGTCAAATTTGTCGTAGTCTTCCGATTTCTCATTTCTTTTTTCCTAGAAGAAAACAATGTCTGCAACTTGGAATTTATTTACTTTTTATTTGTAGTCAAATACCCTTTTAACCCGAGCTTGGTATTTTGTGAAGAAGGTAAATGAAACATGTCTATCTTCCTCCATCTATACGAGTCTGTCAATTGGCTACTACAAGGTGTCTTGGTTAGTAGCACATAGTCCTAATAGCTTATATACTGGTAATCTCAAGTTCACAAGTATAACTACAACTAATTGATAAACCACTCAATTGAGATTTTTTCTATGGCACACTTTTTGTAATCCTGTCAGCCCAAAGTGCATACTTGAGACAAATGTCCTAATCTCACTTGTTGTCACCAACAATCTTTCTGATAATATCAATGAGGTTTTTTTTGTTGGAATTTGCTAATCCATTCCCCTATGGGTAGTAGTTGGTTTAATGAGCCAATGTGATATTGTATCTGGAATAGAAATAAACCATCTCAATAGATTTGAAGACACTAGCATTATCATTTGTAATCTTATTGTGAAATACAAACTTGGTGATAACATTGTCTTCCAAAAATTTGACAATATTTGCACTGGATGAGCTCTTGAGTGGAACTACACCCACTCATCTAGTAAAATAATATGTGGCCACCAAAATTTAACCATGGACACCACTAGAAATATGTGAAAGTTGTCCAATGAAATCTAGCCCCCAATGTTGAAAAGGGGCTTGTACTATAACAAGGTCTAAGGGAAAAGTAGAAAGCTTTTGTTGCCCCTCAAATCTTTGACAAGCTTCACATGCTCATAAAAATGAATGCAAATATGTAAATAATGTAGGCCATTAATAATCAGTGTGCATGATCTTGTTTGCAGTGATCCAAGCTGAAAAATGCCCACTTCACACTCCTGAAAGGAGATCATGCAATATCTCTCTAGACTCATCATATTCCATGCATCATAAGATGATCCCATTGTTGAAACAGACCTTGAATTTTTTATTCTTAAGGATAAAAGATTTGTATTTTTGAGTATTTGAGTATTTTTCAAATTTCTTAAAACAAGAATTTCATCACCGATAAATTCGCGATGCCTTATATTATTTATTTTTGGATAAAGAATGGAAAAAATCTAAACGAACATAAGTTTTCCAACACTTTTTCAAACAATCTTTTAAACGGGAAGTAATTTAAAGTTTGAGGAATTTTAATTTAAATCGGAAAATCGGGATTCGGAGTTTTGTGTAAACAAATGTTGATGCAAATTGAATTGCGAAATCCTGATTCCCGATTTCCTGATACTTTAAAACTTAATTAAAACGTAATTTACTTAATTCAGAATTAAAAAGGGTTTAAACATTAAGTTAATCACATCGTGAAATCGGGATTCGTGGTTTTATAAGAGCAAATAATCTTGTCATCGTGTTTCCCGATTTCCCGATTTCACGATACTTTTAATCCTTAATTAAAGTTTTTAATTGATTTAATTACATCGCGATATCGGGATTCACGGTTTTGTGAGAAGCATGTTTCATGTCATCAGATTTCCCGAAATCCTGATCCCCGATCTTCCGATTAATGAAATCCCGAAAAGGTTTAATCTTGATTAATTAAGATACTAAGAACGTTTTAATTTGAAATAATACATCGCAATTTCGGCAATCGGAGTTCTTCGATGACATATTTCTTCGACAGTAAAAGTGTCGAAACTCCGAAAATCAGAATTTCAAATTTAACTCAAGATGAACGCTAATTAATCATTCTTCTAAACAAGGCTTAAAGTTAATCTTTATTTGATTGTCCTTTAATGCATCATTTTCCGATTTAGTAAGTTTCTATTATATTTGAAAACACTGAGATAGCCTAAGTACAAACATTAAATGCATATCTTTGGAAATATCTTTTGCATTAAGAGCCTTAACTTCGTAACAGAGGTACAAATCTCAATGTTTGTATGATATATTCGAAGTAAATATTTGAAACGTCTGTATTATCATTTCAAAGCTAAATCACTCTCTGTTATAGGTTTTCAAGTTAAACACAGAGCTATGGCACCCAAAAAGGCATCCAAGAAAAATGAATATCAACCAGAAGGTGATATTATCTCCGATACTACTGCATCCGAAGTACACTCTGTCAAATCATGGACTGGAATTTCAAAAAAACTGGAGGATGAGCTTAAATATGCAGCCACTGATTCAGAAAATCACCTCCGAGATATTGCTGAGACTGAGCTTCATAAGGTTGCTGCACGTCCGAGACTCGTGTCATATACCGATATGATCGCCTGGGCTCTGGATAAAGTAGATATCCTGACCAGAAGTATTTTGAACGAGCAAGGAGCTGTCATCAGCTCATTTAGGTCTGAACATATTCAAGTAATGTATAAGCTCTCGCCCAATTATAGACACACTTTTAATTTTGAGTTTTTATCCGCATTTCAAAAAAAAGAATGCATTGAAGCGGGCCAAACATACCCTGACATGATTAGAGGATGGGCCAGAGATGAAAACAAGTTTAGGGATGATTTACATGGAATTTATGCCACAGCTTCCTTAAATGAATATATGGTTTATGTAGCAATGATGTTATGTAGACTTTTTGGGAGAAAGGATCCTTGTCACTTTCATGTAGATTGGACACCTTTTTTAGAAGAAGTTTCAGAGGGACGCAGCTTTAATTGGCACAAAATTTTGTCAGATAACCTCACATCATAGGTTGTGAATTACAAAGAAGCTAGGTCAAAAGGACAACCAATGTCTTTTTATATGTCAGCTTATATCATGGATGCCATTTGTTTTATGACTCCTTTCCCACTAATGAATTGGAGTTGGAATGTTTCTTGCTCAGAGCTTGTTCGAAAATACCACTCAGCTCTCTGGGAAGAAAATGAAAAAAATGTTTTTTATGAGGTTTGTGAATTGGCACAAAATTTTGTCAGATAACCTCACATCATAGGTTGTGAATTACAAAGAAGCTAGGTCAAAAGGACAACCAATGTCTTTTTATATGTCAGCTTATATCATGGATGCCATTTGTTTTATGACTCCTTTCCCACTAATGAATTGGAGTTGGAATGTTTCTTGCTCAGAGCCTGTTCATAAATACCACTCAGCTCTCTGGGAAGAAAATGAAAAAAATGTTTTTTATGAGGTTTGTGATTATGTAATTATCCCTCTGCAAAAAATATTCTTTGGATGCGAACCTCCTCACATTTCTAATACCATCATAGAAAACCTCAAGTCAGTTGCTGACTGGTTCATTGAGGAAAATTTTTCCTATGTTAGGGTTTATGGCTGTTCTATTCTGCCTCACGCACCCCCAAAAATTTTACCAGACAGGTTGATATGCAAAGAAGTGGCTTATCAGCTAGTCAATGGTGGTATTGGGTTAGAATTAAAAGCTCAACGAAAAAAAGCATGGCCATCTTTTCCTGTTTATATCGAAAAATTCATTTTATTAAACATAGGCCATTCTAAGGCAGAAGCCGAGTCGATGGACAAAGTGAAATTAGCAAGTATAGAACACAAGAAACACGACCCTTATCAAATAATCAGACGGCATTACATACAATGTAATTTAAAAGCATATGAACATGAAATTTCGGTTTATGATGATGTTTTCAAAAATGTTAAGTCTTATGAGGAAGTGAAAAACAGAGTACAAGCCTTGTCACCTTATGCACAGGTGGGGTTTGCATCTTTTCAAAGACATAGACAACGCTGCCTGCCAAAGATTTTACAAGGTGAAATGTCGATTTCATTGCCAGAGCAAGACACAACTCCTCCGGGGTTTGAAACTGATATTCAGGATAAGTCAAGTGACAGAGATAAGTTGAAAGATCTTGAAATACCTCCTCATAATACAGAGGGTTCTCAGACCAAAGAACCAGAAACAGAAAAGAGAAAAGGAATAGAAACAAGTCCAATAGTTCTCGATGATATTCCAGAAAATGTTGGAGGAACAACTTCAAAGGAACTGGGCAGTCCTATTACAGCATTGACTCCACTACAGTCTACTTTCGAAACCCCTCATGAAGGAGCTCTATATGTAAGTGACTTAGAGCCAATCTCCAGAGATGAAATCCCTTCATCTGATTATTTTTTCGGTAAAAAACGAAGAGTTGTCTTGAAACAGGAAATTCATCCTGTAGGAGAAAGAACGATCAAAAGACATAAAATTATCATTGATGGAAAGAAACTAAATGAAGGAGAATTTGCTACAGAGTTAGCAGGAACGATGGGTACTATAGCATCAGCTAACATGTATTCTGTAGGAAATCTAACCACTATGCTAGAGCAAAAGGATCGGGAAATAATGCAGTTGCAGAACAGGTTAAAGGAAAATGAAAGAATTATTGGCTGGGGAATACAAAAAGGTCTAGAACAAGCTAGACTCAAATACATCCAAGAAATCCAAAAGTTAAATAAAAATTTGGATGAGGCAAAACACATGATACAGGTTACTCAAGAACAAGTGAAAAATATGGGCGATGAAAATAAATCTTTGCAAGATAAAATTATTTCAATTACTAATCAAGTAATTGAAATTGAACATTTTAGGACACAAGCATCAGAGATATATGCAAACATTGAGGAAGAACAACAAAAAATATTCTGTAATCTGGAAATCATCCAGAACTATTTTCATGAGTCAAATAGGTCTATGGAAAAGGTAGTTCAGAAAGAAAGGGAAGCTAAAGAAGCAAGAAATTATTTCAAAAGGTAATAACATCTTTACAAAAGGAAGAAATTGGAAAAAACCATAAATTACTTATTTTGGAACAACTAAAAGGAGACATACTGATAAAAGTTTGGGAATCAAAATTGGCAGAATATAAAGGAATTACAAAAGGAATTAATGAGGATTGTCAAAGGATCTTCAATCTTATTGAAAAAGATTCAGTAAATATCAGGACAGATGGTTTTTCTGAATTATTAGACGAAGTCAACATTGCCAGGCATCAACTGAAGTCAAAAGAAGAACTCGAAGAAAGGAAAGCAGACATTTCAAATATTAAATTGGTCAACATTGCAGAAATAGATAAGTGGATGATAGCTTCAAGTTCAAAGTTGGAAAAGGTTAAATTCACAGAGAAAACAATAGAAAACCAGTTGCCAGGCTTATAGAGAAATTTTTTCTCTTTCGAAGCAAATGAAGTACCTGAGGCTCCTAGGGTTTTGGTAAATTTTTTGGGGAAATATGTTCAATGCGTTGAAGCAGAAAAATAAAGTTCATTAACGCAAATTTAAAATTTTGTAAATATTTTTATTGTAAATGGTTGACATTAGTTTATGTAACCATAATATTAGGAAGTTGGTTAGTGACCAATGAAAATCTTTGATAGAAAAGTATAAACATAGTTTCAAAAGGCTGAAACGAGGCTTCAGAAATTTTGGAGAAGGCCAATTTTTGTAAGATCAACTTTGAAGTTCATCGGAATATAAACTGCAAACAAGATTCTGGATCCTGCAATTTTGTGACTATGTTTCTTTCCCTGTTCATTACACTTTGTTCAAATTTTCCTTTAATGTATGTTTCTAACGAGTAAATCAATTTGAATTTATATTCATTGTTGTTTATTATTTCAGATTGGTTTGGATGTTGAATGTATTACAGTCTTTCCTATGAAATTGCTTTAGTAATTTTAAGACCTGTAAAACTTTATGGTCCTTAATATTCAACTCTGTTATAAATTTTGTTTTTCTTTCATCATTGTAAATTGAAATATAAGATTCTTTCTTGATAAAAGCCTTATATTTCTCTGTGTTGTGTTTTCGTTGTTTACAATTTCAAAATTGTTACAAAACCAGGAAACGGCCTTGAATGTGTTTTTACATTACTGTTTTAGATTTCAAAGTTATTCTCATTAATATCAACTCTGAAAATATGAAGTAATCATTTGATAAAAAACCCATTTACAAACCTTTAAAACCCTATCACCCATGACAGTCCCTAGCGGCAGACAACCTAACGTAGAACTTGGCCTTCAGGATCAAACCAGCATTGCCCTAAACTTATTTAATACTATTTTGCAAACAACGACCAATAGGGTTGAGTTAGAAAGATCGTGGGCTGCTATTGAACATGACATTAGCATCCAAGAGCAACAGGAAGCAAGACAGAGACAGTTGAGAAACTGAATCTGATCTAGTCTTTCTTTGTTTCTTTATTTCAAAACCTTCTTATAAAAACCTTTTTACGGATGCCTTGACGGTATGATTTATAGCCTTAAAACATAAACTCAGGAACAACACCCATTGTGATTTCTCCATCCCAAACTGCCCCGCACAAAACAAAATTTTGTAGCTCAAAGATGTAGAGATTGCCTTTGCGTCTTGGTGAAGTTAGGAGGAAATGATAAATTATTTAAATAAAAAATGAGATCATCATACCAATCACATTGGTCTAATGAAATGGAAAAAGAATATACCTGACCTTCTACCTGTGTATCTTGTAATGCATCCAAATTTTTCTCAACCATCATTTTAGCCAATCCTTGGCCCCTAATTAGATTTGTTGGCCTGATTTCCATATCATACTCTTGGATCTTGGTGCTCCATTTTTCCCTGGTTTAACTACATTCCTTTTGTATAAACACTTCTTTGACCATGGGGTGTGGTACATATGCTACTACTCTAGCATTCCAAAAGTACTCTCTAAAGTAACCAATGCTTTCACCAGTTCATAATCTTGTTTTTCCATAAATTTATATTTAAATTATGATCCTTGGAAATATATGCTCATGAATGCTATAGGTTGCTCCATACCTTCATTTTTTTTTTGTAAAGAACAACAACCATAGTGAAATTAGATGCAAATGAAAAAAGTTGGAAATATCTACAATGATCTAGACAAATGAGTATAGAAGAGTGACACAAAGCTTGTTTGATGTCTGAGAAATATGCCTTGGCTTCATCACTCCACTTCAATTCATGGCCTTTCTTTAGCATGTCTGAGATAGGCTTTACAATATCCATGAAGTTGGGGATGAAATGTGTCATGAAGTTAATCCTACCAAATAAAGAATGAATTCCCTTTTTTCTATGAGGGAGTGGAACCTCTTGTATACCTTTGACCCTGTCAGGATCCACTCATACACCATCTTGCAAAATAATGTGTCCCAAAATCATTCCTTCGAACACCCCTATGATTGAATTTTTGGGGTTTAATGATATACCAAGTGACCTACATGATCCGGATTAATTTCAGAACAAAATGAAAGAGAAGATATTAAAATGAAATTCACATAAAAATTTCCAGAAATAGAGAAATACAACAATACATGATTTATATTAATGAAAGAAATGTGCAGAAAATGTAAAAGTATAGAGTCCAAGACTTGCTAGAATGGTGGCATCTTTATCTCTGAGAAGATATGTGATGGCTATGCTCATTCTCCAGAATATGATTACATTGAGGCTCTGAAGGCATTTTTATGATAAACATGAATGCAAAAAACCTAGACATCCAAAAACCTAACCCTAGGAGATGAAGCATCAAAAATCATGTGGGCCCCATTGGGGTAAGTTTGTACATTAACTTCTCAGGGTCGTAACTTTTGCATGCGAT
>SNQJ01S0145903.1:10939-34947 GCA_010110895.2 Picea sitchensis
CCGTTTAAAAGATTGTTTGAAAAAGTGTTGGAAAACTTATGTTCGTTTAGATTTTTTCCATTCTTTATCCAAAAATAAATAATATAAGGCATCGCGAATTTATCGGTGATGAAATTCTTGTTTTAAGAAATTTGAAAAATACTCAAATACTCAAAAATACAAATCTTTTATCCTTAAGAATAAAAAATTCAAGGTCTGTTTCAACAATGGGATCATCTTATGATGCATGGAATATGATGAGTCTAGAGAGATATTGCATGATCTCCTTTCAGGAGTGTGAAGTGGGCATTTTTCAGCTTGGATCACTGCAAACAAGATCATGCACACTGATTATTAATGGCCTACATTATTTACATATTTGCATTCATTTTTATGAGCATGTGAAGCTTGTCAAAGATTTGAGGGGCAACAAAAGCTTTCTACTTTTCCCTTAGACCTTGTTATAGTACAAGCCCCTTTTCAACATTGGGGGCTAGATTTCATTGGACAACTTTCACATATTTCTAGTGGTGTCCATGGTTAAATTTTGGTGGCCACATATTATTTTACTAGATGAGTGGGTGTAGTTCCACTCAAGAGCTCATCCAGTGCAAATATTGTCAAATTTTTGGAAGACAATGTTATCACCAAGTTTGTATTTCACAATAAGATTACAAATGATAATGCTAGTGTCTTCAAATCTATTGAGATGGTTTATTTCTATTCCAGATACAATATCACATTGGCTCATTAAACCAACTACTACCCATAGGGGAATGGATTAGCAAATTCCAACAAAAAAAACCTCATTGATATTATCAGAAAGATTGTTGGTGACAACAAGTGAGATTAGGACATTTGTCTCAAGTATGCACTTTGGGCTGACAGGATTACAAAAAGTGTGCCATAGAAAAAATCTCAATTGAGTGGTTTATCAATTAGTTGTAGTTATACTTGTGAACTTGAGATTACCAGTATATAAGCTATTAGGACTATGTGCTACTAACCAAGACACCTTGTAGTAGCCAATTGACAGACTCGTATAGATGGAGGAAGATAGACATGTTTCATTTACCTTCTTCACAAAATACCAAGCTCGGGTTAAAAGGGTATTTGACTACAAATAAAAAGTAAATAAATTCCAAGTTGCAGACATTGTTTTCTTCTAGGAAAAAAGAAATGAGAAATCGGAAGACTACGACAAATTTGACAGTTTATGGTTGGGCCCATATAATGTTAATGTGGTAGTGGGGCCCAACACCTTTCAGTTAGCCAACTTGAATGGTGATAGCCAATGGGCATCGATTGAAGTACTATTTTAAGTGAGGAATCAAGTCCTCAAAAACAAAAACAAAATTCCATGCTTTTTTGAGTTTTAGTATTAGTTTTCCATTACTAATTTGTCATTTTCAAATTTATTTTTAATTGTTTTCTATACTTTTGGACAACAATCCAAGTTTTTCACTTCGTATATTTTTCTTTTACATTACTGGTTTTTTCAGTCATAGTCTTAGAGTTGTTGATTTCTTCATGTTACATCAACTTTTCAGTCATTTACTTGCACATTAAGCACCTTGAGGAACACTAATTTTTTCTTCTTTAATAATTGTTTTCCATATATGAGCCATGAGTCAAAAAATTGTGAATATCTTATTCGTTCTCTTCGTCTTTCTTCGGGATTTCTTTAGACTGAGTATAGATGAGGGACTTTTGGGTAGGAAGGTTGGATAGAGAACAATGAGAAGAGATGACGCACAAAGAAAAGGTCCAGGATAAAAAAGATAAAGAAGATCAAGAAATAAGAGAGATTAAAGAGAGGAAAACCAGATGAGCATGAGTTGTATATAGCTCATAATGAGTTGTCACCATCCAAGCAGGAGTGGTATCTAGATCATTATGATATGGAAAGAAAACCTGAGAAAAAAGGAACCTAAATGTGGAAAAAGAGAGGAGAGAAGTTCAAAGTTTAGAAGTGAGAGCAGAGGTGGAAGAGCAGCGACAGAAGCAAAAGCAGAGAGGAATTCTAAGAAGTTGTTGTGATTGTAGGATGTTATGTGTAAAGAATCCATGAATGTAAGAAGAGGAATTTATATTGAACATCTATTGTAGTGCGGAGTGAAAGAATAATCCCTCAATTATAATAAAGAAGAAAATATTTTGTGGACATAGCCTAGGAAGGGGCGAACCACGACAACTCTATGTCGAATTATGTTGTGGAATGGTTATTCATGTTTGTAACATGTTAATTCATTCCTGTATGATGTTAATTATCAATTTACTATGGATGAATTATTATCTTTATTGATAATGTTCTTAGATTTATGCGTAGTAACATTCATTATATGTCTAGCTGCTAAATGGTAAGAATATATACTGATATGCATAAATAACTAAGTAAAAAGGTCGGGTTACCTAGGATCTAGTGCATGAAAGGACCTTTTAGGTATGATAGAGCATGTCTCCCTTCTTTCCCTCACAGTTGAATAATCTTGGTTCATGTAGTCCCCATAAAGATACTTTGAGTGAGACTTCACTTGCTTGCAGGTGATGCCAACATGACCGATATCTATAGGGATTTGTTGGAATAATTACTTTGAACCCAGGGTCTTGAACCTTCCTACGTGTGTGTGCCAACAAATGGTTTTGTTGCCAGGACCCGAAATCTGTAAGTGAGGGAATGTTTTGGAGACCGACAAGAAAAGAGATAACCAAATGGATGGAAGCAAAAGAACAAGAATTTGTGCAAAAGGAGAATAAAAACCCTCACTAAAAGAATAAGCAATTGTTGCAAATGTATGTGTATACGGACTTGCATGAGGTATTTTTTGATGAATTTCCTAATATTTTAGTAGAATGGATGTAAATATTTGTGGAAAATACTGGTAGACATAGACCAATTGTGCCAAAGAACTGGAATCTTGAACTAGTGAGACGAGTGGACGCAATAGACAATAGGACGTCCCGTGCAGTGGAATTTTTGATGGACAATATATTGGGAGGCTTCGTAACATAATTTTCTATAGATTGTACCCAAGCTTACAATGTTGCATAAAGAGACTTCTTTAAAGGCTCAAGAGGAAGATTCATAAATTCGTTAGATACCTAGATAAAAATTCTATTGTGTGATAAAGAAGTGATGATGATGGAGTTAGATAGCTAAAGAAATTTACACATGTGGATGGACTAGGGTTTACTGACCAAGAATTGATCTGAGGGTAGAAAAATGGACAAAGGAAAGGGAGGTTGTGAATGCAAGGGAAAGAATAAGGGATATCAGAAGGAGAAGACAAATTTGGAGTCCTGCGCAGTGGGAGAAGGTATAATAAGTTGAGAACTACATTTGGGGAGAGAGAGAAGGGAAGTGAGTACTCAGAACATCATGCAGACATCCATGAAGATGCAAAGTACTACACCACCAGGTCAAATGAGGAAATTATTATAGATTACACAAGAAATATTAAAAGAATTTAAGAAACCAAAGTCTGGATCACAATACATCAATGAGATCAAGGAGATCAAGCAAGTGCATATTGAGTCAGTATGGGAGTTTGATCAGAGGATCAAATATGTGATGGGGAGGTTAAAATTTCAAATACCCGATCATCAACATAGAGAGTGGTTCATTGCAGTCTTGTTACCTCACATCCAGAGTCCTTTAATACAACAAAAGGTTATGTCACAGTCCGAGGAACTAGAAATTTCTCTGAAATTGGAATCCTTTCCAGTCGTAGACAACAACGAAATGGCTCAGATACAAAACCAACTAGTTGCATTAAAAATTTAGTTTGTAGAAATCAAAAAGGGGAAAGAGAAACAAGAATAGGTATGGTGCACCAAATGCAAGGCGGAAGGTCACCAAAAAGATGAATGTCTAGCCTTTGTGCAATATTTAGCAACCGGGGTGCCAAACCCACTACCAGGAAGAGGATTCTACGAGATATGCAACAAGTGGGGGAATAACCCCCATGAGTTCTATCTATTACAAAAATATCAACATACTGTAAGAAGCTTATTTCGTAGCTTTTAAAAATTGGTGGGACACGAAGACAAACATTTTCATGCATATGATCTAATGAGGGAGCACGCGACAGACATGTGTAGGATTCAAGAGGAGAATGTTGCTATAGAAGGGTGAGGGAATTATAATAATCCAAGAGGATTTAATCAAGCAAATCGAGGAGGCTTTGGTAGGGGTCAAGGTCAAACAAACTTTGTGGAAGGAGTAAGAAGCCCCATATTATTTTATAACTATAACCAACCAAGACACTTAGCGTGGGATTCCCAAAATCCATACACAACATGTACTTATTGTCGGGCATTAGAACATGTGATAGAGGACTACCCACAACTATTGGAAAAATGGCATGCCAGAGGGAATCAGAACCAGAACCCGAATGTTAAAAATATACCTGCCAAAATATGGTACGAAGGACCCAAAAGAGAAATCATTATGCATGGAGGAACCAAAACAAGGATGGATGGAACCAATGCAAAGAAATCGGTTGAGGAGTGGGTAAAGAAATCAAAATCACCTACACAAGCATTTGACCCATAGGAAGAGAAGGAGACCTATAAAAAAGAAAGGAAAGAACATGAGTGATAGCACTAATGTCCACATCAACTACACCACATATGGGGGATATGAATCACGTTGAGGACTAGGTCATGACCAAAGGATCACTAGAGAAGGTAATCACCTTAGGAAAAGTTTTGCAAAGTTTCCTCGATTTGGTCAAAGATGAAAAGGTATTGCATACATTATGATCTACGATCGATCACTACACTCAAAAAAAGACAACCCCTATTGAAAGTAAAGTAGTGAAACAACTACTGTGCAAGAAAAGAACCAATAGATAATTTAGGTTAAACACGCAGATTGGAGAATACGACATAGACAATGTGATCTTAGATTTAGGGTCTGACATGAATGTGCTACCTAAGTAGACATGGGAGATGATGGGGAAACCAAAGTTAGCATCGTCACCCATGCAATTGAGACTACAAAATCAATACAAAATAGTACATATTGGGAGATTAATAGGAATACTTGTGAATATAGATGGAGTGCGCAACGTCATAGATTTTGAAGTTATCGAGATTGTGGACGAAAGCCAACCATATATAGCATTAATGGGATTGGAATGGGACTCTGATAACCAAGCTATTATCAACTTGAAAAGGTGAGAGATGATATTTAAAGTTGGAGACCTGAAAGTGACTACACCCTTAGACCCAAAAGAAGGAAGGTCGTACATAGAACTAGCATGGGGTGATGAAATCGATCACCTGAAAAACATCACTGCAAGGATGGAGGATTATGTTAGCCCCACCATAGATGACCCACTAAGTGGGACAAGAATCAATTCATGTACATCAAACTCAGAAGTAGGCCTGGAAAATTGGCAGTAGAGGATGCATGAAGTCTCAACACGATGATGTGCATGCATGATGAGGTAATTATGGTGGATTGGAATAGAATTATGTAACTTACCCAATTATGATGGCTTGACATATATAATAACATTTGTACAAAACTTTGAGGCACATGTACCATAGAAACATAGGATGATAGCACTGGAAGTTGTATTGAAAGCCACTCCTACAAGATTGTGGGTGACACACAAAGGCACCATCGAAGACTGGCAACAATGCAGGAGACTACTACAACATAGGTTTGATACCGACAAGGAGAATAAAACTCAGAAGTATAGTGGAGAAAGAAACCCAACAGAGCATATTGCACAGTGTGAAAACCAGTGGAATGAAGTTCCCAAGGAGGAATGGATGCACAGGTTCATTCATACTCTAGAGACAATACTAAAAAAATGGTATCTATAAATGGAAGTGTGCATAGACACAATGGAGTGGGGTTACGTAAGTCAAAGGTTCAAAGAAACATTTAAGTTTCAACAGAAGTCACCCTCGATGTATACAACACTTCAAGAAATCAAACACAAAATATTCAACGAAGAAGAACATATGGAAGTAAGATCGATATAGAATGAAGAAGAATAAACATAAGTAATATCAATATGAAACACACATAATGTTGCTATGATAGTCCATAAATTATTTGCATGTTATAATGTGACCCAATAGGATTAGGCTGAAGAAGATCCCCAAAATGTTCAAGTATAGAAAACATAAGGAGAGCAAATGGTAGAAGACCTAGAGATGGAATCAAAACCCTACGAACAACCAGTAAAGACAAGGAAGGTCAACATTGGAAAAGAGGAAAATTAGAAGTCGATGCAGATAGGAGACTACTAGGATGATGAAACCGTAGAAAAAACAGTTGAATTACTGTGTGAGTACTAGGACTTAGTCTCGACCAATTTCTCAGAAATGAAGGGGATAGCAAGCGAGCTAGGAGAAATGAGAATCCATCTTAAGACTAATGTTAAACTGGTAAAACAGAGACCATACCGACCAAACCCATGATATAAAGAAAAATTCAAGGAAAAAATGGATCGCATGTTAAAAGAGGGAGTTATTGAACCAGTCGAATAAGATGAATGGACAAACCCCATGATGGCATAGGACAAGACAGACCCCTCATATGATGTAGTCCCATGATAAAAGGAGACATAATGAGGAAAAAGGAAAGAATAAATAGAATACCAGTGCAAGGCAGGACGAACGATGCAAAAAAAAAAGAGATATATCATCATCACACGACATAATAAGTTAAGCAGAAGGCACGTCACCATAAATGGAGAATCCATGTGAAAATTTGATAGAACTGACAAAGTTAAATGGCCACATAAGAACCCCATATGATGAAGGAACCAAGGACCACTGATATCATTAACAGGAAACAAACGTACTACGTGGGGCATGGAAGAACCTCTATGACAATGGTTTGTTATCAATGAATGTGCGCAAAACATTTTACACACTTAGCATAATCACACCATAGCATATCAAATGATTCGCCAGAATGAAAACTTGTGCGAGGAGTACAACATGATAAGACTATGGATTAGTGTGTGAGGGCCATGCCTACAAATAGCAACTATTATAAAGGGGATAATATTTCACTAGAGGGGCCAAAAACCGTTGAGACATGAGAATGATCATATATCACCCACTGAGAGAGAAGGTGGTAAAAAAAAGTGTTGTAGAGAGATATGGAATCACGAAGAGTCAGGCAAGCATGCACCAAATGAGCACAATTATTGAGTGAAGGTTCATACATGGTGCAGTTGTCAAGAAAAAAATATCAACGAATGGGATGACAATGATTGGGGAAGAAAATACAAAGAAACCAAGCTCTGAACACACATTGTAGGATGACCAAATACAAACAAGAGAAGAGAGAACGACAGAAGGAAGGCCCGATAGTAAGGTATAAAGAAAGTAAACCTAGCGTGCATGAGAAAGCACAAAAGTTTATAAAATCAATCATCACAAGCGCCTACAGGGCTGCACTTTTAAGAAAACAACCTCAAAGGTTGGTAAGGAGGTCAGGAATTTTCAAATGAACAAGGGGAGGATAGATGTGAAAATTAATGAGGTGGAATGGAGCAGGGGCACGCGAAGGATGCCAAAGAGGAGCTCTATCCGATTGGAAGAGGGGATTAGTGGATTGGGTACTAATATTATCTAGGAGGAAGAGTGATGGAATAGTAGTATGCACAATCTAGTGCATACAATACCATTAAAAATATAAAAAGGACCGAACAAATGGTTAACAGTAATGACCAGTCATAAAACCACAGTCGAGCCATAAATAGAAACAACCACTGAAAATCAAGATAGATTGGCAGGACGGGCTAGGATTTTCGGACGAATTTGGTAATCGAAACTTCATTAATACAACCATGTGGCATACCAATGGTGGACTAGGAAAATAAATTAAGGCTGGAAGAGATAGGCCCAGTTGGAAAAAAATTAGAAGAACCGCATTAATTCAAGGAAGGGACACTATTGTTGCATGCAAGCAAGAGAAGACAGAGAAGTGAACCAAAACGGATGGGATAAAACAACTAAGATAACTAGAGATGAATGATAGGTGACCATAAGGAGGGACCTCATAAATCCCAAACTAGGTCACAGATAAGGAATGACACCACCGAAAGTGGGAGGGGTGTCGACAACAACAAGGAAACAAGCAAAGAAACCAAGGGAAATACCAGAGGTCGAAGAAGTGGTTGGAATCTCAACTCTATCACCACAGGAAAAATTTCACAAAGATTACCTACCACCATGAAAGAGAGATGCACCACAAGTACAGCTTCAAGCCAATGCAAGTATTCACTGTCGGTGGCACCCTCCCAACTAGCATGAATAACGAAAAAGAGTTACTAGGAAAAACTTCCAACCTAAAGTTTATGGATCATGACATTACAGATGCACAGAAGTTCCCATAGTTGGCATGGGACCAATACCTGTGTGCCATGATAGTCCAGGAAACAGGTGAAATTGTACTCAAGCCATAGGAATGGGCATCAGGGCTTGACAGGGTAGGAATACTGAATGTGTTGGAAATCCCACATTTCGGGAAAAGTATAGAAATAAATACATGTGTGAAGTTGTTGCTTAGTTGTGTTTGTAACGTACCCTGGGCAACCCCTTGAACGGGTCACGCTACGTTAGAGAACTCTTACTGTTTTCTTTCTCTGCAGAACAGGTTGTAACATACCCAGGTTCAACTGAGTAGTGCTACTTTAAAGTTTTTACTGCTACAGACATATATACACAGACATATATATATATATATCAAACTGCATGCAATTACACATAAACATACAACACTCTTGTGGAAGTGTTACATATAAACGTAAACAGATCATCAGATATATATATATATATATCAAACTGCATGCAATTACACATAAACATACAACACTCTTGTGGAAGTGTTACATATAAATGTAAACAGATCATCAGATTCTATAATTATACTATTTCATACTGAATCGACAGTAAACACAGACATACAACCTATACAGGTGAGCACCCTTAAACATACTAGCAGTTATTTTCTCACATACCATAAACCCTTAAAATATACACGTAAATAACAATGCATTATGTGAATTCATAACACAATTGGTACTTATCTTAGTATGAATGTCACCAACTACGTGCAGACCATCCACAAACCTCCCAGCCTTAGACCCCACTGTTCATCACTCTCAACAATGAGTCATCATCGAGCTAGGACTAGACTTCACCCGAGTAAGGGATTCCTAACCAGGCTAAGGGTTCAAGGTCAACTGAAAAGACTCCATCTCAGGTGTTCACTCAACCACAGCCTACAACCTTTCATTCCCCACATGCCTGTCCCACCCAAGGAAGTGTGCCCCTTCTCTACTCAATAGTCCTTTGGCTGCCCCATTTCCCTTCTATGGCTTTAGCAATAGGCCAGACCGGAAATCTCACAGTGTTGTAGCCGTAGTTTAGCACCTTCAGGAAATCGATCCCCATCAATTCTCTCACTCAGAGAATTTAGCATGGGCCCGACAACCCACCTCTTCAATACCATTCCCAAGATGACAGGTACACCAATAGGAATGGCTATCAAACTGGTCTGGGTACGGTGGTAGGAAGATACGAGGATATCTCAATGACTAACGGAATTTATCCTGGATAATGGTTCTCTGGTCGAAAGAAAAATGGTAAGATTCTTCACAATTCTTCCACACCTCCCCCCCAACAATGGCAAATCTCCCTCAAAGGAACTAAGTCTCGACCATAAGTATGCATGTCTCCAATTTGACACTTGTCATGTTGGAAGCTACTCCGGTACACTTGTCCCCTACTTTAAGACTTAGGATAAATTAATTATCCATACTTTATGTTTTTAAGAAATATTATTATAATATTTCTTTTCGGCTTTAAGTTCTCTAGCTTAGCCCTGTTCTTAACTTTAGGCCCTCCCTTTCCCTAATTGGTGGAATCTAATCCCTCTTCTCTTTTATCATGGTCGGTCTGCACACAACGATGTATTTTATATTAATCATGAGACATATACAAAATAGGCGCACTAGCCTTTAACATCTAGGCGCTCTGGCCTAATTCCAAAACATAAGCATTCTAGCGTATAATACCGGCTCACCAGCCTATAATGCATATCATATACATAAAGGTTCCCTGACCTTAATATTGCGTGCACTTTAGTTACTACGTGTTGTATCTATTGTCTTCAAGGTTGAGCGCACTTTAGTTACTGCGTGCGATATCCGAGAATGCACATACTATATAATTTTACTGCACAGTTCCTGCACGCACTATGCCATGAAAGGTGCATTACCAAATGATGTCTAACTAGTTCACCAGCTTAAGTATACATGTTTTACATTTATAATTGGGTTCGGTCGAGGGATAGTACAATCCCCTCCCCTTATTTATGCATTGTCCTCAGTGCATCATGTACCTATGGAAACATGTTAGCTTTTCCTGCAAGCAGGAAGGAAAAGGCGATTGCACAGATCCTAGCGACTAAATTCCATACAAAACCTGCCGCAGACTTGGAATTGGAAGTCAGGCTGAATCCAATTATGAGGGATCTGGTTATCAATAGACCAACTGTTAAGAAGAAATGAAGCAAGAAACAGAAGAAAGAACCTATCGCTGAAGTGGCTAAAAGTGTTGGAGTGAATCAACCGATCTAGTTAGATACTTTTAAGGAGGAGCTCGTTAAGCTGAAATGAGTCCTCGAATAAAATTAAGTATATTTCAGAATTTTTTTTGGACAGATGGTGGTGGAGGTAAGGGGCACCAGAGATGTCAATAATTGTTTCAAATGTTGGAAACTCCTTTCACAATCTGACGTCCATTGAAACTTCATACCCTTTCTTTGCAAGGAAGTGATTGGGTGTGCTATGAATCAAGGAAGTTGAAGGAGCATGAAAGAAACTATGCCACTCATGATTTGGAGTTGGCAGCCATAGTGCATGTCATGAGGAAATGGAGACACTACCTCATGGGAAAAAGGTTTGAACTAAGAACAGACCACAATGGTCCGAATTATTTATTTGATCAGCCAAATCTAAATGCTAGGCAAAGAAGATGGTTAGAATTTCTAAGTGAATAAGACTTTGGTATAAAGCATATCAAGGGAAAAGAGAATAAATTGGTTAATGCACTCAGCAGGAGGGTGCATGAAGTACATGCTACAACCATTAGCATGTATCAAACTGATATTAAAAACAAGATTCTGGAGGCTGCAAATGCAGACCTGCAATACAGAAAATTGGTAGCAAAGCTACAGCAAGGTAAGAATCCATAAAAGATGGACACTTATAATTTGGGAATAGATGGAATACTACTGCAAAAGAATAGAATTTTGGTACCAAATGACCAGGACTTGAAACATATCATTTTGCATGAGACTCATAATGTTCCTTATGCAGGGAATCCTGGATATCAGAAAACAGTGGCAGTGGTCAAGAGACAATAATTTTGGCCAGGTATGAAGAGAGAGATAGCAGAATACATCACAAGATGTATGGAATGCCAGAAAGTTAAAGCAGAACATAGGCACCCAACAGGGTTGCTGCAACCTTTGCCCATTTTTGAATGGAAGTGGGAAGTGGTGAAAATGGATTTTATTACAGGATTGCCTAGAACAGGCAAGCTACATGATTCAATTATGGTGGTGGTGGACAAGCTTACAAAAGCTGCCCATTTTATTCCACTAAAAACTACTCACAAGGAAGAAGATGTTGTTGATATTTTCATAAAGGAAGTGGCAAGATTGCACGGAATTCCTAAAACAATTGTGTCCGACAGAGACCCGAAATTCACCTCGAATTTCTGAAAAGGATTGTTTAAAGGATTTGGAATGAATCTAAACTTTAGTACAACTTATCATCCTGAGTCTGATGGACAGACAGAATGGGTGAACAAAGTGAATAGAGTGATAGAAGATATGTTGAGGATGTATGTGATGGATAAACCATAAAAATGGGAAGACTATCTACACTTGGTAGAATTTGCTTACAACAATGGGTATCAAGCATCGTTGAAGATGAGCCATTTGAAGCACTTTATGGAAGAAAGTGCAATACTCCAGTGAGCTGGGATAATCAAGCTGATAGGACGGTAGTTGGGCCAGAGTTTCTCAAAGAGATGGAGGACCAAATGATAAAAATTAAGTAGAATTTGAAAGTTGCCCAAGACAGGCAGAAAATTTATGGTGATAAGAACATAATCCACAGAGAGTTCAAAGAGGGTGATCATGTTTTCCTGAAAGTGAAATCCAACAAGAGTTCCCTAAAGCTGGGAAGTTGCACCAAGTTGGCAGCCCGATTTTGTGGACCATTTGAAATCCTAAAGAAGATTGGACCAGTTGCTTATATGATTGCATTGCCTGCATCTATGTCTGTTCATAATGTATTCCATGTATCATTGTTAAAGAAATATATACCTGATGCTAATCACATTATTGATTGGAATGTGATTCAGGTGGAGCAAGAAGGTGCTTTTTAAGTGCATCCGGTGCGCATTCTGGACCAGAAAATCAAACAGCTCTGGAATCGATCCATAGGGCTTGTAAAGGTCCAATGGACCTGGTATGGTTCTGAAGAATATACTTGGGAGCATGAGGATGCAATCCGGGCAGAATACCAGTATCCTTTTGAAAAATTTTGAAAATTTTGTTGTATATGTGATCCGAAATCAGATCCAGAAGCCTGACAGGGCTTGAAAATGCTCAAAAATTAAAGTCCTCAAAATGTGACAAAACCTATGCCATTTTGTCTGTCTCGTCTTCCTAATTCTGGTGGTATATTTAATTTGTCAAACGGGCTTCGTATGGAGAAGATATCGCGTTCTGTCTGAAAAGTCAAACAGGGAAAGAAAGGATGACTGTACAGTCCGTACAATCCACGTGCCATGCTAACTGTGCAGACCGTATGGTCCATACAGGTGATGTGGCATCTCTAGCAGATGACATGTGGCAACCTTAGATGACGACACGTGGCAGAGCATGATAGGTCAGTTTGGCATACGGATGGACCAATGCAGAGGTGACACGTGTCACCACTAGAAGGGTGACACGTGGCACGGATGACGTCAGCATTTGACGTGGAAGCTGACATGGCAGAGGTGACATGGCATGACCGTACGATGATGTGGCAACATCTGGTTAGTTGTTGAAGGTGAATGATATCGTGACACATGGCGTTTATTGGTCAATGATTGGGTGCCACGTGGCCCAATCATGGGCTGCCACGTGGCACCCCGAAAATGGCTGATTGGTTGTGTTTAAAATAGTATGAGGTCTATGGGATTCGAACCCACGACCTCTCGGTGGCTCTGTGCTTTGGTAGAGTGTAAAACAATATATAAAAGTTGCTTATATAAAATAGTATTGTTGCTTATATAATATATGTAAAACAATATATAAAAGTTCATTTTATGTATTGATTAGCGCGGGGGTCCGGGCTGGGGCTTAGCCCCAGCCCTCGGTCACACTATTATTACAGGTGTCCATACCTATGGTGTGCATGGGGTTTTTAACATAGTATTTGGTACCATGTATTATTCCATATGACCAACCGGGAACAGAAGTTAACGGTTAAGTGTTTAAGCCATTTTTACCCACGCGCACGGTCACATGACCTTCATACGCCTGGTGCTAGGCGGTTAGGGGCTGGCGCGCCCTTAAAAATTCTACGGTTTGCACCATTGGCGTGGTTGTGCCCGATGCTGGTTTTTCATGCTACTTATTGCGTGTGAGCCGGGTTCAATGAAGAAGGGTGCGTTTTGTAGAACCTGTGACAGCAAGCTTGAAGGGGAAAACTTCCAGGAGGCATAACTTCTTCGTTTTTCGACCGATTGAGGTGCCGAAAGAGCCCAGACAGGGGTTTTTGGATGCTCTGAAGCCATTGGAGCAGTTAGAGTATAGTTATATGGAAGGGAAACCAAGAAAAATCCATTTTGATGCAGAGAATCTTTTGAGGAGGAGACGTTGTCGGACCATTTCTGGGAGCTACGGACGTCTGTTTTGCGTGTTGTTTTCTTTGCATGGTTCGAGAGATCTGGAAGAACATGAACAGATTATTCTTGTAACCATTTTTCATTGCAGCGATGTATTTTTGAGATTTTGAGCAGAAATAAAGAAGCCTTCCCCACAGAGAAAAGGCCCGGAGACGTAGGCAAAGTTGTGCCGAACTCCGTTATCAATCTGCGTGTTATGGTTTGTTGTCCATTATTTCATTTCAGATCTGTATATGTGTATATGGTTGTTATAATTCCTCTTCTTTCCTCATTCTTTCACTAAGTTTCTCAAATGGTTAATTAATGCATGCAAAATTAAAACTCAACCATAAGTCATTAAAAGATCCTACGGATCAATATGGGTACATGATGCACTGAGGATAGTGCATAAATAAGGGGAGGGGATTTTAATATCCCTCGATCGAACCCAGTTCTAAATGAAAAACATGTATACTTAAGCTGGTGAGCTGGTTAGACATCATTTGGTAATGCACCTTTCATTGCATAGTGTGCGTAGGAACTGCACAGTAAAATGATATAGTATGCACATTCCCAGATACTGCATGCAGTAACTAAAGTGCGTGCAACCGTGAAGACAGTGGATACAATCTGCAGTAACTAAAGTGCGCGCAATATTAAGGTCAGCGAACCTTTATGTATATGATATGCATTATAGGCTGGTGAGTCAGTATTATAAGTTGGAATGCTTATGTTTTGGAGTTGGGCCAGAGTGCTTAGATGTTAAAGGCCAGTGTGCCTATTTTGTATATGTATCATGATTAATATAAAATACATCATTGCACACAGACCGACCATCATAAAAAACAAAGGGGACTAGATTCCACCAATTNTAGGGAAAGGGAGGGCCTAAATTTAAGAATAGGGCTAAACTAGAGAGCTTAAAGCCGAAAAGAAATATTATATAAATATTTCTTAAAAACATAAAGTATGGAAAATTAATTTGTCCTAAGTCATAAAGTAGGGGAAGAGTGTACTGGAGTAGCTTCCAACATGAAAAGTGTCAATTTGGAGACATGCATACTTATGGATGAGACTTATTTCCTTTGAGGGAGATCTGCCATTGTTGGGGGGGAGGTGTGGAAGAATTGCGGAGAATCTTACCATTTTTTTTTCGACCAGAGAACCATTATCCCAGATACATTCCATCAGTCATTGAGCTATACTCGTATCTTCCTACCACCGTACCTAGACCAGTTCGATAGCCATTCTTGTTGGTGTACCTGTCATCTTGGGAGCGGGATTGAAGAGGCGGGTTGTCAGGCCCATGAGAAATCTCTAAGTGAGAGAATTGTTGGGGATCAATTTCCTGAAGGTGCTAAAATACGGCTACAATGCTCTGAGACTTCTGGTCTGGCCTGTTGTTGAAGCCCTAGAAGGGAAGTGGGGTAGCCGAAATACTGTTGAGTAGAGAAGGCGCACACTTCCTTGGGTGGGACATGCATGTGGGGAATGAGATGTTGTAGTTTGTGGTTGAGTGAACACCTAAGATGGAGTCTTTTCAGTTGACTGTGAACCCTTAGCCTAGTTAGGAATTCCTTACTCGGGTGGATTCTAGTCCCAACTCGGGGGTGACTCACTATTGAGAGTGATGAACAGTGGGGTCTAAGGCTGGGAGGTTCATGGACGGTCTGCACGTACTTGGTGACATTCTTACTAAGATACGTACCAATTGTGTTATGAATTCACAAACTACATTTTTATTTACGTGTATATTTTAAGGGTTTACGGTATGTGTGAATATAACTGCTAGTATGTTTAAGGGTACTCACTTGTATAGGCTGTATGTCTATGTTTACTGTCGATTCAGTATGAAATAGTATAATTATAGAATGTGATGATATGTTTATGTTTATATGTAACACTTCCACAAGGGTGTTATATGTTTATGTGTAATTACATGCAGTTTGATATATATATATATATATATATATATATAGATGTCTGTGTATATATGTTTGTAGTAGTAAAAAATTTAAAGTAGCACTTCTCAGTTGAACCTGGGTATGTTACGACCTATTTCGCAGAGAGAGAGAAAAGTAAGAGTTCTCTGACGTAGCGTGACCTGGACAAGGGGTGGCCTGGGGTACGTTACAGTGTTCATGATGGTAAAATCTGTCTTGACCACTCAGTAGATATTAACACCATGTTGATTGCAAAAATTATAAGACTACCCCAAATAGGTGAATATCTAGGCATGTTATTCACCAAGGTAGGAGAATGAGCACTTTCAGAGGCAATGGAAGAAAATTTTGGCACAGTAAGGGGAAAGAGGGAACTAGATGTCAAACATATCAGTGATAAAAGGGTAAGGTTTGCAACACAAGTACTGCCATGCAAACTACAACACAAATGTTGCAGAGTCAATGTACTGACCACAGTAATTGTCGCCACATATAAATGTGTAGAAGGGATCCAGATGAATTGGGCCAATTTTCTCAGGAAATAGTTTTTACAAGATTGCACATAGGCCTAGGAAAAGGGAACTGAGTTCCATTATGCATCCTTGTTAATATTGGTTGCATTAGTCAGATGGCGAGAACCAATGTATTACTAGTCCATGCACACATCAGGTAGTCACACCTTAGCTTGTATGTATACAAACTTATGGCACACAACACTAAATAGGAGACAAACCAAGACAAACATTGTATTCTTTACCTAATTAGACTATATCATGCGGATAGTGACACACACATTGTGCATTCCAGCAAAAACAATAGCAACATACGAAGGCATCATGCGGGTTAGATATGGCATGCACCATATGTATGTACAAGATGCGAAGGACCCAACACAACAATGGATACAAATGAGATATAGGGTGACAACAGAGGAAGTGGGCCTACAACTTAAAGACTAGTACAAGGAGATTAACAAGGGTGCCAATGGTCAGGGTCAGACCTAGGAGGAGGAGAGACAGAACCCAATAGATAAGATAGGCCCATCAGATGAAGAGGAAGAATGAGAGAATAGTTCCAGAGAGCTAGGGGATACACAAGGATAATATCAACCAACATGAACAAGGGTCATACGTGACACATCAAATGCCCCCAAGAAAGACACAAAAAGAAAGGTCATGGGAGAAACACAAGCACAAAGATTACAAAAAAAAACTAAGGCACAAATACCACCACCTCCATTCTGCATATTAACCAAAGGAGACATGGAAATAATTGGCCATCAAATGGACAAAAATGCACAGGAGTTTTGGGAGAAAGAAACTAAGAAGAAAGAAGCACACCACATGGAGATGTAGGATTAGATCAGAGCACTCTAGCAGATGATGGATGCACAAAGTAGTAGGAAACAACACAGGTTAGAAGAAGAGGTAGTAGAGGGATGGACCAAGAAATAGGAAGTAATATAGGAACATCTAGGGGTAATCCAAAATATCCTAGAGACAATGTAATTAACACATGCGCAAGGACTAGAAGCAGGCCAAACATGTCTGATAGAAGTCACACATACTACAAGATTGGTTCAGTCGATAGCACCACATAGAGTGATCAAAGTGCAAGTAGGGATAGTTGGTCTACCCAACCCTAGAAGTCAAGAGAAGTTATAGGGACTAAGTCACATGGACTTAGTCATATCCAATGAGTACATAAGTGTTACAGATCTTGCATACAGGGATTACGCTGGAATTACACATTCACACAGGTACTACAACCAAATAAATAGAAAAGGTGGAGGCCAAGAAAGAGGAACTGTAGAAGCCATATACCAAGGCACAATAGGAAAAGGGCACAATGAAATAATGAGATGAGGATGTAGAAAATGATAAAATAAAAGAAGATAGAGAGGTAGAGGAAGCTAAGAGAGAGAAGCTTGAAGTAGAAGAGAAGGCCAATAAACCCACACAAGAAAATATTGAAGCAAAAGAGAAAGCCAAGAAAGACAAGCAGGAAAAGAATGAAGAAGAGGAAAAGGACAAAGAAATAAGGAAGGAAAAGGAGGAAGCCGATAAATTGGCACATCAATTTCAAGAAGTGGTACAACAATTATATAAGGAAGTACCAGAAGTACCAATGGTGGTAGAAGCCATGATAGAAGTGAAATTTAGAAAGATTACTAAGGTCATTAAAATACTTTGAAGGAAGGATGTGGAGATAGAGTCACACGCAACACCAGTGATACCACTGGAAGAAAGAGTGCAAAGGGAAAGGACTACACAAACAGTGGTGGAAAAGATTAAAATCTTAGAACATGAGTGTATAAAGATATGAAAAGAAGGAATGCCCATGTGGACAGAGATGATGAACACCCTAGAGCTACAAGCATTGAAAGAGAAAATAAAGTTTTTGTAAGAAAAAGTGAATCAATCCACTGAGCGCACAAATACTCTCCCAACAAATGAAAGAATGAAATCCCTCCTTGCTAATAGGAAACTATATCATGAAATCGAATGACTGAAGGAATATCATAAGAATATCATATAGGAGTTGTGACCATGACAGGATGAGGCACTCGGGGTACTAGAAGAACTATCTACCATGCAAACTAGCACAACATTAGTAGCACGTGACATCGAAGCCAAATTAAATATCTTGACAATGAAAATAGTTGATGACATTGTAGATAAGGAGGTTGAAGTCATGGTAGTAGAACAATAATAAAAGGAGAGCCTCCAGAAATGCATTGATGCATGGAAGAGAATGACACAATAGGCCTAAGTGGCTCGGGACGAGCCACAGGTGCGTGTTGGTGGCTTGTTGAGTAGGAAGGTTGGATAGAGAACAGTGATAAGAGACAATGCATAGAGAAAAGGCGCGAGATCAATAACATCAAGAGGATCAAGAAAGAAGAGAGAAGAAGGAGAGGAAAATAGGTAACGAGAAGGAATAAGATCCCGTAAAATCAAGGAAAACCAGTCGAGCATGAGTTGTATCCATATCATAACGATTTTTCACCATATGAGAATGAGTGGTAGCCAACTCATTATGATTTGGCATGCAAATTTGAGAAAAAAGGAACCTAAATGTGGAAAAAGAGAGGAGCGAAGTTCAAATTTAAGAAGTGAGAGCAGAGGTGGAAGAGCAGCGACGTAAGTGGAAGTAGAGAAGAATTCTAAGAAGGTGTTGTGATTGTAGGATGTTTTGTGTAAAGAATCCATGAATGTAAGTAGAGGAATGTATATTGAACATCTATTGTAGCACAGAGCGCAAGCATAATGCCTTAACTGTAATAAAGAAGCAAATATTTTGTGGACGTAGACTAGGAGGGGGTGAACCATGGTAACTCTGTGTCGAATTATGGTGTGGAATATTTATCCATGTTTGTAGTATGTTAATTCATGCATGTATGATGTTAATTCTCTCTTTGATATGGATGAATTCTTATCTTTACTGATAATATTGGTTGATTTATGCACAGTAATGTTCATTGTATGTCTAACTGCTAAATGGTAATAATATAGACTGATATGCATAAATAATTAAGTAACGGGATTGGGTTACCTAGCATATAGTGCAGGAAAGGATATTTTAGGTATGATAGAGTGTGCCTCCATTATTTCCCTCTCCGCTGAATAATCTTGGTTCCTGCAGTCCCCATAAAGATACCTCGGTTGAGACTTCACCTACTCGCAGGTGATGCCGACAGGGCCAATAACTGTAGGGTTTTTTTGGACTACTTACTTTGAAGCCAAGGTCTTGAACTTAATTCCTACATGCGCATGCCAATAGGGTATTTTTATTGATATTCCAAAGATGTGAGTTCATTAGGAAGGGTAGAACGAAAGAGACATAAGGGATTCTTGATTCATCTTACTAATTATCTCTTCATTGTTTCTCATTGTGTCAACTACTTTGAGTTAGTTGTCCCCTTCATCCAACGATATGGATATGATTCCATACATATTTTTTGTTTCATGACTTATGTATTAACTTCATGCTGAGGGAAAAGACCACACCATTTCTCTTCTTTTCAGCAGGTCCTCCCTTATTGACTCGAACACATCATCTCAGGGATGATATAGAAGAGGATCACCTTGATGGTCGTTATCCTCATTGGTGGTCATTTCACATTGGAAAGGTTGATCATTATTGGGCCTTTATTGAATGATCCTTGCTGGTGTTCGACATCAACACATCTTTCACATTGACGGGTTGTAGTCATGCCTTAGGCCCCATTTTCATTATTGGTGGGTACCTTCATACCTAATAGGTGTTTACATTATTGACATCTGACTAGGTGACCTTTTCCCATGTGTCTACTTCGATTCATTTTCCACTGGGAAGGGTGTACAAGGTAGGTGGTTGTAGGTAGTAGTTGTGGATGGAGCCCCCATTTTCAGTCGATCAGTCGGGGGATATGTATATTTGACTCCATTTCCCACTCGATAGGAATTTTGGATCACAGATTATTTGTGGATAATCTATTCTATGTATGCAGACACATTGGTCTATAGATATTTGTTTTCATTGAGTATTATTATTCATGTTGCAAACATAGATATTATTATGGTTCTTGACATCCTACAGGGGGGTCTCATCCCCTTGAATCACCATTGTTAACCCCTAGACTTTCTAATTTGTAAATATTAAGGGTTAGATACCAACATGTTCTATTTGGATAACATTCAGATAGTTTTTCATAGATAATTTGTGTGAGTCTGAGATGGTTCCCATTGAGTTCAGATACAAAATTGGTTAACTGATGTTTTCTTTCTTCAAAGACAAGGTATGCACAGTTCTTCTGAAGATTGGTCAGAGATGTCTATTTTTAGCAGTTCTCCTATTTTTGACAAGACAAAGTTCAGAGGTCCACATGGAAGTTTTTATGGTATATTCAGAATCCTTGTGAATGCAATATTCAAGAGAGATTCTTCCACATTACATGCATGACACTTCATACAACAACCCCAATTCAAAGGCTTTCATGTCAAATTTAAACACATATTCAAATTTCTTATAGAAAATCGAGCATGATGAACCTAATTTCGTCGACACATAAGAAATTTCTATTTTTAGTAGCATTCCATGCAATGTGCCACATTGTAACCTTGCAAAGGTGACATTTGGTAGGTCTGGGATGCAACATGTGGTATCCTGTGGAGGTGACATGTGGCAATATTAGATTGTTACACATGGTAGTTCCTAACACTGAAAAATGGTAGAACCAAGGCACATGTTTGAGTTACAGAATGATGTGGTAGGTATTAGAGTTGAATGAGATAATTTTGAAAGTCAACAAGGTACATGATTGAATAAGAAGGTGTATTGGCACATGGAGGAGTTTATAGGGTGCTTTAGTTGAGTCAATTGGAGCACCCACCATCCTTCTCTCACCTCACTAGGGGCACCCACATTTTCTCTTTCCTCATCCTGAGTTTAAACTTAGATTATCTTCAATTAATAGGATGCATGCATGAGTTATGGGGTGAAGTGGCACATGGTGATCATTACAAGGTGGATATCTTGAGTTTGACTAGAGTGCCTACCTTTTCTCTCTCTTACTTCACTCCCTCTTTATCTCACTTAGTCATGAGTTGAACTCTAACTCTCACAATTTGACTATGGTGCCTCCTTTTCTCTCCCACTCCATCTCTCTCAACTCCCTCTCTCCTCAATTAACTCCCTCTCTCTTCCACTTCACTCTCTCTTTCTTTCACTTCACTCCACCTCTCCCTATAGTTATCAAGTGCATGACTTCCCTCATTCTTCACTTGAGGAGCACCCTATCTCTACTTAACAGGGCACAAGCATTCACTTATGGAAATGAAGTGGCATGTGGTGGATATTACAAGGTGAATTCATTTGATCTAGCTAAGGCACATGGAAACTTCATCTCACTCTTCACTTAGAGTAGTTTCACTTATTTTGAACACTTAGTCACTTCACTCCACACATGTGAGGAGTGAACTCCACTCAAACTAGGGCACATTACTCCTTCTCTCTAGATGGAACTAGTGCTTGTTCTCCCACTCAGTTTCTATTGAGGCACATGGCCACATGATATTTCCTCATTCACTCATGCGCATGGTCTAGAGGAGGAGTATCATTGGGATATGCACCCCATTTTCTCCATATAATCAAGAATTATCCATTGGCATAGGGTTGGATCTTCTTCAACAATACCATACTTCATTTGCATTCTCTTTTCTCTCTCTATTATGGGTTCTCTTCTCTTGTGCAAGGATCATCACTATACCATTTTTGTAATCTGTCTCTTTGGAACAACCAAGCTCTTGGAAATTTCAAAAATAGAACCTTTTTATGCTCATATCAATATCTCATGGATCGTTGGTATATTGAATTTTATTTGTGCACGATTTAGAAGCTTTAGCCTATTATTTCGGTGTATTTTATCCACTTAATAGTGCCTCTTCTACCTTTCTTTTAATTTTATTTCAGCTAATGTTGTAGGGATTCCTTCACAAATACCTTTAAACAAACATTGAAACCTATGGTTGTCTAATAACAATCACAAAACATTATTCTTTTCTTCTTTTTAATCATTTTATGTGTAAATTTACAAGTTGAAGACAATAGGAATAAGTTCTAGGGACACCCCCCTGAGGTTGGCAACCACTAGCTCGAATAGAGAGGGATCATTTTGTGACACTTTGGGGCAGTATTCTCTAAAAGTACACAGTTTTACATTGCTGATTTGTTTACATTTCGTATCGATTTTAAGGGTAAACAAATGTTCTAACAATCCCCATGGATAAAATAAAGCATTTACCTTTACAAAAAAAAAAGTGAATGTGCAAAAAACATAAATAGAAAAACCATATCCCTTCTACAAATTGATGCTCAAGGAATACAAACCAGATAATCTACTTCATTTTGCAGAGCAAGTTTGCAGTTGGTAAATAAATTATCATCAATGCATTCCTTAAAACTATAAATTTTTAATTAGTAATCAACATAGAAAAGAGACAAGCTATGGGCCTCATTTAAAACAATGTTGATTTAAATCAAGCCAGATAATATGACTCTCTATTAATAAACCAACTCATCACATTCAGTGACAAGTAGTCAAAATAAGTAAACTGTTAAATTTGTACAAAAGGGTGCTTAGAGAATACAAGAAGACCGAAAAATTGGACTCTTCCTACAAAACATGTTTGTTGTTACTATATATTCTTCATCCATGCATCCAGTAACATTTGAAAGTTAAATTGTCAATACTAAGTGTTACCCCCTCTAGCCTAGGGGTAACTAAGGAGATGATGTCTCAAGACCCATGTAGAAGACATGGAGTCTCAAGATCTAGATGACCAACTGAGCCCACATTGAGAATATAGAGCCTATCCTCTCCAGCACACATCACCATTCATCATCAGTAGCATAGCATTGTTTGCCACACCAGCCTGGACCAGAAAGGAAAACATATTTTGCTTCATGAGGTAACAAATCCAGTCTCATGGTAAGTTTCACTTTAATAATTGAATCATTTGCACATGTCGCAAAGATTCCTTTCTTGATTATGGAATGTTTTCTTGGAAATTATACCTTTTTCCTTATTTCACCTTGGTGGTTGACATGGTTTCCTAGTAAGTGGGTCACCCTTGGGAAAAGGATTTCTACTAGGGGGTCTCCTTGAAGGGTCATCGTACCATTCCCACACATACTTACCACTTTTCACACCTCTTCCCTTTAGTTTCCTCATATTTTGGGTTTCTAGGTTCATTGACCCCAAGAAGGGATTGTACCTCATTTCATGGGAAGAAGGGGTTAAAGGCCCAGAGGAGTTGTAGCTAGCACTATAAAAGTAAAAATCCATAACTTATTCTTCTATATGCTCTCCCTAAGGTCCCGAAAGCAATCAAATGCTTCTCCATAAAAATAAAGGACCTTCTAAAAAGAAAAAGAAAAATGTCCCGCTTGATGGGGGAATGCATTGTGATGTCCTTTAATTTCCAATGCATATGGAATTCAATGTGTTCTAGATTCAAGTGGAATTGAATTTCTCCTTTTATTTCCTTTCACATAGCACTCAATGTTTTGACCATAAAAAAAATGAAATACAAATAAAGGGCTTGGAAAAATGTCGCATTTCAAATGAAGGGATGCAAGACACCCTCCATAAAGGCACCCATAAATGAGACAATA
>SNQJ01S0145903.1:34957-56067 GCA_010110895.2 Picea sitchensis
ACTACTTTAGTTTAAGATAATTAATAATAATAATAATAGTTAAGGGTCTTTAATTAATAATAACTAGGTAGGTGGGACCCCTTGTGACTCCCTTCTTTTATTCTTTTCAAATTATAAAATAAAACACAAATGGATAATCATTTCAACACATGCCACCCTTGTAACTCCCTTAGATACCTTCAAAATTGAATCTTTAAATATAAGAAATAATTTAAATCATATCCAAAAATATGTAAATATCCACATAATCCATATTATCCAAAAAGAGCTTGATCTCCAAACTTTCTGCAGACCACTGTCTTCATGAACTCAATCATAAAAAACACATAAATTAAAATTGATACTTTCCACTCTGAAAGACAATTTTTCTTTTATCATTGTTCTCCACTTTTGATTTCCCAGAATTAGCCTATGGTTGATTAGAACCTTGAGGTTGTATCTAGCTAATAACATGAGAACAATCATCCTTCAAATGCATCCATAAGGATACAGATTTTGAGGAGTCATTTGAGGGAGAGGACGGGGAGGCAACAACTTTGCCTTTATCTTACACATGGGGGACATCAGTTTTAATCCTTTTACTAGTATGTGAGGATTGAATAGGTGAATGCAAAGGGGGAATAATTTTGGCACAGGGGAAGACCCAGGGTTCAATGCTTCAACAACACACCAAAAAAACCCTAACTACCCACCCTTTTGGAAACACCTGCGAAGCAGGTGAAGTCTCACCCGAGGTAGAGGCAGGGGGGGTTACAGGACTCAGTTGTCTGTAACCAAGATGGGGCATAAATATGTGATTACCACACTTCACAGATTACTTAAGAAAAACATGCATTAGTTATCAACTTCATTCACATCGCAGAACAAACCCTAAGGATAGATCGATGCAGTAATAATGATAAAATACACATCGCACTTAGCATCATAAGTTAGATCTAGCACATTCAACATAAATAAAGCACTAAGAATTCATAGATCTATCTATCATACATAACTACCAATGCACTAAGAAAATGCACAACATAAACATCATAGCACAAAGAAAACCATCAACACATGATATACGTGGTTCACCCCAGTGTGGGGATATGTCCACCAATGGCTGCTTCTTATTTATCAATCTTCAATATCTTACATTATCTTCTCATGAGCACTAAGCCACAGAGCCAAGCTTCGCACCAGAAAGGTGATCTACACAATAAGCACCAAATCCACCTTCCCAAATTCAGGTCAAGGAACAGAGCCAAATCCTTTATCAAGAAGAAAAACTTACATACATGTTTTGTTGCACAAAGAAACTCAGAACTACTTGCCTCTTGAACTTAGCCAGTTACATCCCCTCACTACATTTCTTTCTTATTTATACTTTTACAATCGCTTACAAAAAGGCCTAAACATGGGTAAACCCATGGGCCGACATCCCATAAACCCTAATACAAAACCCCTAATGAACCCCTTGTTGGGTCTACAAATCAAGTGAGATCCTGTGATCTCAAATCCACCTGGGTGCTCCATCTTTGACCAGCCTGTCGAAGTCTAAAAATGTGGTCAAACCTGATCAATGTTTTCTCAAAACTTGGTCTAGGGCCAATAGGCTCCCAACACTAATCTGTGAGTCATCCCAAGTCACTCATATCTGGGCAATGCTACTTCGAACGCCTCAATCTTAGCTTGAGCTACGTCGACTTGTTGCTTCGCTTGAGCTTCCTACTTAATGACCTCCTAGATCATTTTATCTGTAACAAGCCCTTCTAGGAGTTGTTCCACTGTCACAACCACTTGGTCCAATTGCGAACCTTGTCCTTCGATCTCTTCAAACATCGTACAAGCTTCATCTTGCACCGGTTGTAGCCTCTACGTGACTTCCATTACTCTGCCCTAGATGGCAGTAATCTGCTGCTAGACCACGTGTTGTTCCTGTGATCTCTTCATTCTCTAGACTGCAGTGAGTAACTTCATTTGCGCTTGTATTGATAGTGCGTGTTGCTGCACCTCTTGTAGATGGTCTTCTAGTTTCCTCAGCTCTTGGTCTTCTATGTGGCATTCATAAGTCTGTGCACTTTTGTTGCTCAGCTCTTTGCATTCTGAGGCAAGGGCTTTGATCCTTCCTACTGCACTCTTCGTGGCTTCCTCCCTCTAGTCACGCACTTCTTTGGGGCTGCTCTGTACTTATTGGATTTCCAACTTTGTTTCTTTGGGCTTACTGGCATGGGTCTTCTTTCTTTCAGAAGGTTTCTTTGGAGAAACCTTCCTCTTCTTTGGTGTTTCTATCTCGGTAGAGGGATCCTTCGACGACGTAGATTTGCCTTCTGATTGTATTTCTCCTTCATCCCCTCCTTCTTCTCTGTTTACTCAGTCTCCTCCTTTTGGAGAGCCAGATCCATTTCCTTCTAAGGCGTTGTCCTCCTCATCAGTCTCTATATGTTGGACATCCTCCTTTTTCTTCTTCTTCTTCATGTTGGTCTATCCGACATGCTCGACCTGGGTGACCAAGGGGCTTCCTATAATGTCAATGTTGCAGAGTTTTGTGTCTATAATGCGTACAAGGAACTCCTCCAACCATTCCTTGGTGATATTCTCCATGTCTTCGTCAGTCATCTTGTAATAGGATTGTAATTCTTCCTTTCTCTCATCCCTTTGCACATTGATATATATGAAATGTCGATCTAGATAGAACTTAGTGATCAGTCTGTACTAGTGTAAGGTGCGCGGTGTCATGCACGGGAATGACTCAATGGAAACCTTTAGTTGCTGATAGTAGGCATGGAACACTACACTCAACTTCCATTGCTTCGACATGTCATTCGTATACCATAATGTAGAAAATATAGCTGCCAGTGGCTCCGATGGTTCAATTTCTAGAAGCGTTTCTCCTTCAAGAATTTTCCAAGCAACAAATGCAATCAACACGAGTAGCCAAGTGAAGTGGAACTCGTATCCCTGATCCTGCACTTTGCAGTAGTCTTTCTCAAGCTCATTGATGAGGTAACTCACCCAATTCATCTGCATCCCCTCCACTCATTTCCCTACGAGGTCCACCACAAACCTAGTGACCTATGTGGGGCAGTTCATTCTGACAAACTTGCCAGCTATGAGTTGGCAAGAGAGGCGCATTGCGCCATCCTGGATAGAGGATACCTTGTAGCCTCTCTTTCCCTTTCTTACTCCACCGTATGCCTCCTTTATACATTGTTCCATGGAGCATCCTAAGGCCTTCCCTGGGTAGAACTGCTAAGGGTCAGGTCCCTGCATGCTCAGTCCTATGATCAAGTGGATCAGCGTTGGATCAACAGTAATCCAACTATCGAGCCACAGGTATCCACCATGATAGCACGACAAGAGGATTTTAACTGATCTAGATTTTATGAGCAGAACAAAATGAATACATATTATTAACAAGTGCTTAACACAAAATAATAGAGAAACAATAAAACTAGTTTTCTATTCAATAAGGAAATAAGATGAAACTATAAAATGCAGCAGAAACAAGCTTGCTGGAATGGTGGCAGCTTATCTATGAGAAGAGATGTGACAACTACGCTCATTCACAAGAAGATGATTACAATGAGGCTCTGAAGGCCTTTTTAGAATAAATAGGAATGCCAAAAACCCTAGACATCCAAAAACCTAACCCTAGGATATGAAGCGCCAAAAGTCACGTGGGCCCCGTTTGGGTAAGTTAGTACATCAACTTCCCAGGGTCGTAACTTTTGCATATGATCTCCATTTTAGGAGTATGATAGCCCATTGGAAAGATATCGTCGAGGATATTTATTTTAGGATGAATATGGAAGGAAATTGCATATTTCAAACCCGTTTTAACCAAAATAAAACATCGTTTATGGCCTCAAAACGACTCTGGAAGTGAAAACTGCTAAAAATAGTAAATTACCAAAATTGCCAGAAAACTATTTTGAGCTAGTTGGAAAAGGTGGGTGGCCACCAATATCCACCTGGATCAATCCTACCTCCTTAGGAAGCAATGGTATCCATTTCATTGATGTGCCCCATCAGATGAGGAAATTTCTGTTGAATTTGGCCCCGAGTGAGCCACTTGCCTTGGTGCAGGAGCTACCCTGCTTTGACGACTCGATAAAACTAGATCCTTTGATGTTGAGTGCCCTTGATTTGTGTGTCCAAAATATGATCACTGGATGCTTGTTATATGTATTTGGGGCTGAGCTTTGTTGGTGTAAGTTGTTCTGCTACTTCTGAGGTGTCCAATAATGGTGGGAAATAAGGGTGAAGGAGATCCACGTTGAACACTGGGTGCAGGCCAAGGAAAGGAGGAATGTTGAGCTCAAAAGAATTATCCCCCATGGCCTTGGTGATGGTGTATGACCCATAATGGAGTGGGTGAAGATTCTAATGGGGTCCTGTAATGCGTTATTTCTACAAGTGCAACCAAACTTTGTTGCCCACCTGAAACTTATGTGGCACCAGATGTTGATCATGGCATTGTTTGTACTTGTCATTGGACTTCTGTAGGATATCCTGAACCTGTTGGTGGATGTGTTGGATCCATTCAATGAACTGGGTGGATTTTTTAGCTTTATTTGGAGAAAGAGAAGAGTCAGATGAGGTGACCGCAAGGGGAAGTGCAACATCTATGGGACCTAATGGTTGGAATCCCAACCCCACCTGAAAGGGGTCGTAGTCGGTTGACCTATGCAGGGCTCGATTGTATCTATGCTAGACATAGGTAAGGCTCTCATCCCATGTGCGAGGGTGCTTTGAATTATACATGAAAAGGATATGCACAATCATTCGATTTATGACCTTGGTTTGGCCATCTTTCTGGGGGTGTAAGGCCATGGATTTGGTGAGCTTCATGTCCAATAGTGACCAGAGGCTCAACCAGAATGTGCTAAGAAATGGAATTTCTTGATCTAATACAATGGTTTGTGGGATTCCAAAATGTACCAAGACTCGTTCAAAGAAGAGCTTGGTAGTGGCCTCTACTTTGATGTTCTTCTTGCAGGCAACCAAAATTTCCATCTTAGAAAAGCGATCAACAACCACAAAAATATAGTCATTTCCCCGCTTGGTGGATGGGAGGCTCGACATGTAGTCCATTGAGATGGATTCCCATGTCTTGTCAGGAGTAGGAAGATGAGTGTACAGGCCTTATTTCTTAATGGTCGGTTTGGCAATAGCATAGCCAGTGCAAGACCTGATATACTTGCTGACCTCCTGTCGAAGTTTCGGTCAGTAGAAATGTTTCTGTAGCATTTCCACTGTCTTTTCGATACCGAAGTGTCCTGCCACCTGACTAAAGTAGGATTCCCATATCAACTTTTCTCTCTCACTTGATGGAACACAGATATGGCCCAGACGACACAACAACCCATCCTGAAGATAGAAATTATCAACAACTGCATTTACCCCAACATTTGGTAGGTGGTGGTGAAGTTTGGGTCTGTCTCATAGAGTTGAGGCTATCCAGAGGTCTCATGGCCACAAGATTCTATCACCGTGGTGAGTGCTACAACTGGTGGTCTGTTGAGGAAATCAATAACATGATTTATGCTTCATGTTTTATACTTGATGTTGAGGTGGAATTGTTGCAAGTATGTGGACCACTTTTGATGGTGGTCATTCTACAATTTTCCTTATGTCTGCATGAATTGTAGTGGCTTATTATTAGTGTGGATGACTGTCTCCTTCCCAAGAATATAATGTCTCCACTGGCGTCAAGCTTGCACAATGGAGCACATTTCTTTGTCATAAGTAGGGTATTATGGACAACATCTAATAGTGTCTCACTATGATAGTCCACAGGGTGGCCATGCTGAGTGGGAATAATGCCCACAACATAGTCTGAAGCATATGTCTCAATATCAAAGGGTTGTTGCAAGTCTGGTAGTGAAAGTATTGGGGCTAAGCACAAGAATTTCTTCAAATCATCGAACGTTTGTTGTTGGGACCGACCCCACACAAATTTCACCTTACCACCACCCCTGGTTATTTGGATGAGGGCCCATGCACTATGGGAGAATCGCAGCACGAACCTGCAGTAGAAGTTGGCAAGGCCCAAGAAGCTCCGAAGCTCAGTGAGTGTGGTTGAGGCTGTCCAGTCACGGATGACTTGGATCTTGGTTGGATCCACATGTACTCTATGTTGATCAACGAAGTAGCCCAGGTAATGGACCATGTCCATGCCGAAGGAGCATTTTTCCAAGTTGGCATATAGTTTGTGCTACCGCAGTGTGTGCATAACCTGTTGAATATGCTGCAAGTGTTCGACCCAAGTCTTGTTGTAAATGAGAATGTCATCCAGATACACCACTAAAAAATTATTGGTGAATGGTCGCAGGATATCGTCCATCATTCTCATGAAAGTGGTTGGAGAATTTTTCAAACCAAAGGGCATGACCAACCATTCAAAAAGGCCTTCCTTTGACTTGAAGGTGATCTTCCATACATCTATCTTTTCTATTGGGACCTGGTGGTAGTCAGACTTCAGATCAATCTTACTAAAGTATTTGTTCCCCGTGATTTGATCAAGGACGTCTTTGATTCAAGGAATCGAGTACCATTTTCTAACTGTGATTTTATTCATAGCCTGGTAATAAATGCAGAGTCGCCAGGTTCCATATTTATTCTGTACCAACACGATTGGGCTCCCTCAAGGTGATGAGATGGGACGGATGTGCCCCTTGTGGAGAATTTCTTGGATCTATCACTTGATCTCCTCATTCTCTAACAGAGAGTGGTGATAGACTGGCCCATTGGGCAACGATGAATCGGGGGTCAGATCGATGGCGTTTTTGAATTGGCAGTGTAGAGGTACCTCAGTAGTTGAGGAGAAGATATCTGAGTATTCTTCCACGACCTTATCTACTTGCTTCTGCTATGTGGAGAGGTCATTTATAGAGACCCTAGATGTGGTTGTGATCTTTCGCTTATTCTAAGAGAGAATCACAAAGAAGACAAACTTCCCCATATAAGAGATGACCTTCCTACATTTCTTAGTAGTGATCAAGGAAATAACACTAGGTGGGACTGCCATGGGTATCCTGAACAATTTCATGTTCAAAGTAATAATAACACTATGAGGCCTAGAATGATATCCAACATGATGTTTCCATAAATAAGGTTGGCCTAAAATAACATCACAAAATTCGAGAGGAGAAACATCACACAATACCTCATCTTTGAAGGGCTTGATGTCGTATGACAGTTGGCATTATTGGCTGATGTGGAGATCGCCTCCTTGGTGGAGCCATCCAATGGTGTAGGGATGGGGGTGCAGCATTGTTAGCAGGGCCAGCTGCTTGACGACCTCTACTGAGATGAGGTTCTTCTGGATACCACTATCAATGATGAAGTGTAGTGGGGTTCCTTTTACCCACATATGTGAATGGAAGAGGATCTCTCCTTCTTCCAGCTCATTTGGTTCACCAGGCCGAATCTTGGTGGTAGTAACGGTGGCACTGGGTTCCGCATCAATGATCCATCTTCCCCTTTTTGGTTTTGGCTCAGAGTCATAACCCGCATCTGATTCAAAGAATTTCACTTCAGCCACCAGCGAGTGCTTTGAGTGGCAGTCAACATTGTTATGCCAAGGGATCTTATGGAAGTCGCACCATTTCCCAGTATCTTTCTTTTTCTTTCTGGTGTCCTTGTTTGCTTGCAGCTTGGACTAGTTTTCCTGATACTGTACATCTTTTCTCTATCCTTTATTTTATGGGTTGGGGCTGCCCTTTCCTGGATTTTGTTGTGAGGTGTTACCAGGCCCATATTGCTGTATCTTTTGTTTTAGCTTATACTAGATTTTGAGGACATATCGATAGGTCGCGCCCAAGGATGAGATGTCTAGAAATCCCATTTCAGTTTGGATGTATCTATGTAGATCACCACGATACTTGAGCACCAGATGTCGCTCCGAATCTTTGATACCCAGCTTGGTGCGCAAGGTATGGAAGATATTTGTGAAATATGGCACTGCTTGGTCTTTTTCTTGCCACAGTGTGGTCCATTTGGTATACAAGTTGTCATAACTTCTGATAGGGTAGTTTTTTTCCTTAATAGCATCCTTGAAGGATTCCCAGGTGACCATGACTATAAATAATGAGGGTTCCTCTGTTTCCTTTTGCTCACAGAAGGTTTCCCACCAATATTTGACATGGGGAATGGCTTTGAGGAGCACAAAAGTAATCTTTTCTCTATTCAAAAGGTTATGGAAAGAAAAATACCCTTCTAGTAGATTCAACCACTTTTCTACAACATCTGTGTCTATCTAACCTTCAAATATAGGAATATCAAAGTTTATTTGTACCTTGAAGGGGGTGGTGCCTCTGCTCGAAGAATATGTGTCACCTGTTGGTAGTTGCTGAAGGATTTGCGTGAAACTATCCATCATATTGTTCCTTTGTTGCATGAGGGATTTCTCAATCAATAGTTTGAAAGGATATCTTGTCCCATCATCTTTCTTTTCTCTTGCCATGAGAGGTCACTTGGGTGTGTGAGAGATTTTTTCCTCAAGAGAAACAAGCTCGAGACCCAACTCTTTGTACTCCGACCTCGTTGGGGAGATGCATTAAGATGACAAGGAGAAAACCACTCTGATACCACTTATTCAGATTTTATGAGTAGAAAAAAATGACTACATATTATTAACAGGTTCTTAACACAAAATAACAGAGATACAGTAAAATTGGTTTTCTATTCAATAAGGAAATAAGCTGAAACTGTAAAATGCAGTGGAAACAAGCTTGCTAGAATGGTGGTGGCTTATCTCTGAGAAGAGATGTGACGGTTGAGCTCATTCACAAGAACATGATTACAATGAGGATCTGAAGGCCTTTTTACAATAAACAGGAATGCCAAAAACCCTAAACATCCAAAACCCTAACCCTAGGAGATGAAGCGCCAAAAGTCATGTGGGCCCCGTTTGGGTAAGTTAGTACATCAACTTTTGCATACGATCTCCATTCTAGGTGTATGATAGCCCTTTGGAAAGGTATCGTAGAGGAGATTCATTTTAGGGGAAATGTGAGAGAAACTTCCATATTGCAAACCTATTTTCTCAAAAAACATCATTTAGGGCCTCAAAATGGCTCTGGAAGTGAAAACAGCTAAAAATAGTAAATTACCAAAATTGCCATAAAACTGTTTTGAGCCAGTTGGAAAAGGTGGGTGGCCATCGATATCCACCTAGATCATTAACACAAGCGTTAACCTCCTGGTGTCGTCCAAAATGAGGAATCTTCATCACGTTGAGTATAGTGGACTGCGCCAACTCCTTTATCCACGACTAGGCGATGATGCAAGGCTTCTTCCCTGTGGTCTTTGTGAAGTATCTATGAGGTGAGAACATGGTGTAGTTATTTCTGTCTCCAAGGTTAAATTCATTTTTCTTCAAGGATGGGATATGTCCCAACTGGATTCCAACTATGTCTATCCCCTTCGAGATGTACACAATTATCAAAATGTGTTGTAGTCATGTATGATGCTATCGCGGCTAGCCATGCCAGCCAAAGGTGGGATATAATCCAGTAAGATTGATGGGATCTGCTTCACATTAGCCATATTTTTGAGATGCTTAATTCTCTTCTCAGTCACGGGGTTAGCACATCTAGAGTGTCATGCAGTCGAAGGGGAAGCCTGCAGTCCCCTAGTCGACGATGCCTGAACACCTTCAGACATAGCTCTTTCAGCCATAAACTTATTGAGAACCTCTTCGATAGACTTCTCTAACTTAGTCTGTTCTCTTGACAGTATCACTTTTAAATGGATAGGTTGGGGTAGGTGAACGGATAGCGGGGTAGACAAGTGGACAACACTTTCTCATTTCTAATAGATTGACACACAATCAAATTTATGATAGCTTAGTTAATCACGGATGGAAAAAAGTGGTCCCAGTGTAGTGTCCAACGGGTTAAATAAGAGATCATCGTAACGGATTCTTCCAATGAGCAGGAATGCTTCCACCAATGCAAATTTGTCTATTATGGCACGGTCTCAATGTCCAACAAAGGTCTTTCCTCCCATAAATGTGTTTCCTAGCGATTCCAGAGCGTCGTTCTAACGGTCGGGGCACCTCGAATAGTCATATATCTTTTCCAAGGAAAAGTCCCATTCTGTGTGGTTATGCTGTTCCAGGGAGGTTCAGAGCCTCCAAGCCTGCCTCCTGTGAAGTCTTCTATCTAACTTCCTGTAGCTTTTCTAACTTGGATTTATTCTTACTGAGCTTCCTTTCCTTCTTTCCTATGATCCGATTCTCTCTAACTGTTTCTGGAATCCTCTTTCCATTCTTATTCTTATCTTCCTTTAGCATAGTGACTTCGTACTACTGATGTTCCCTTAAAGGGTCTGAAGTTAATATCCCTCCTCTTAATACTTCTTGGGTGGATATACGTATTTCTTGCATAGATAGTTTCTTCAAACCTTATTGCTCTCTTTCAACTTCGACAACTAATTCTTTTGCGTTCTACTACTTCCACTTAACTTCTCGTTCTCCTATCAATCGATCTATTTTTCTAGCTATGAAATCCCTTAGTTCTTTCTTTTTCTTTTCTGTAGATTCTTCCTCTGCTTTCCTTTTGAGATGATCCTTCTCAATCCAAGTATTTCCTAACAAAAGAGGGAAAGGGGCATTATTCTCAACAAACTTAATGACTTCAAATTCCTCTTCAGTCGATGTTACATGAATAATAACAGGTACATTAGTAATTCTTCCACATAAGGTTATCATACTTCCTTTGAATAAACCTATTCTTCCCAATGAAGATACTATATTAGTCTTTTCAAAAATTTCCCAAGCGCTTTTTGTCCTAATATTCACTTGGGTTTCCTCATCCAAGACACAGTCTATGGAGAAGTCTCCTATTCTTGTATCTATGTGTTGTTTTTTTTTCATGATCTTTGGTAATATGACATCATTGTGATCATTTATTTCTTTTTTTAACTATACTAATGTAGTCTGAACTTCCTCTGATTCTTTCTCTTTCTGATTCTCTAACATGCTCTTATTCTCTTGACTCATGTTCATTTATTCAACTTTAGCAATCATCCTTGAGAAATCCTCAACTTTATGACCAACAATTTTACAACAAAGACAAATAGGACCCATACTAGGGCATTTCTTAGCAAGATGTTTCGGTCTTCTGCAGTTATAACATAGGTTTAATCCTCTCTTTCTTTCATATGTTCCCCAACTTATTCTATACTGTGCACTAGGATCACAATGATGGACTTGCAACCTGCAAAAATTCTTTCTAGGTTCCTACATCCACTTGTTAGTCCAAAAATTATCTCTATGCATAGGAATAACAAAAATAGGAATTCAGATCAAGTCTTTCTTGCAACTGTGCCCTATCCTTCAGACTAGGACAAAATCTATCAAACATACCTAGATTCATGATTTCGAAATAAAAATTTTCACTTATATTACTTTTATCAAATCACAAAGCTTTACCTCTTTCAAGATCTTACCTCTTTTCTTCATATCGGGTTTCATTCTTAACATATAGATTCACAAGTCAAGGAGAGTACAACGCACTACAGTAGCATATCTACGCACATAGATTCTCTTTTCTTCCAGTTCCCAGCAATCATAGTTTCAGTTCCCAACAATGGAACCATTTGTTGGCACAAGAGCAGACGTAGGGTTCTATGCTTCAACAACGCACCAACAAAATCTTAACTACTTGCCCTTTCGGCAACACCTGTGAAGAAGGTGAAATCTCACCCAAGGTAGAGGCAGGGGGTGTTATAGGACTTAGGTGTTTGTAACCAAGATGGGACACAGATATGTGATTACCACACTTCACAGAGTACTTAAGAACAACATGCATTAGTTATCAACTTCATTCACATCGTAGAACAAACCCTAAGGATAGATCAACGCGGTAATAATGAAAAAATACACATCGCACTTAGCATCATAAGTTAGATCTAGCACATTCAACATAAATAAAGCACTAAGCATTCATAGATCTATCTATCATACATAAATATCAATGCACTAAGAAGATCCACAACATAAAAATCATAGCACAAAGAAAACCATCAACACATGATATATGTGGTTCACCCTAATGTTGGGCTATGTCCACCAACAACTTCTTCTTCTTTATTAGTCTTCAATCTCTTACATTCATTTTCTCCTGAGCACTAAGCCACAGAGACAAACTTCGCACCGAACAGGTGATCTTTGCACTAAGCACCAGATCCACCTTCCCAAATTCAGGTCAAGTTACTAAGCCAACTCCTCTATCAAGCACAGAGCCTTACATACACGTTATGTTGCACAAAGAAACTCAAAACTACTTGCCTCTTTCACTTAGCCAATTACATCCCCTCACTACATTTATTTCTTTTTTATACTTTTACAATCGCTTACAAAAAGGCCTAATCATGGGTAAACCCATGGGTCGACATCCCATAAACCCTAATACAAAAACCCTAATGAACCCCTTGTTGGGTCTACAAATCAAGTGAGATCCTACGATCACAGCTCCGCCTGGGTGCTCCATCTTCGACCAGCCTGTCGAAGTCCAAAAAGGTGGTTAAACCTGACTAATGTTTCCTCAAAACTTGGTCAAGGGCCAACAAATTTGAACATTAGGATTGAGAAGTGGTAGAGGAGGTAATGAAAAATTGGACCAGCCACGATGGTGAGAGATAGTCAAGTTGACAATCTCTTTCCATCCATCATTTGCAGGGACTTTTGGTTGTAAGGACACATGAGGAGGCATAGGAATACCAGGGATGTTCTAAGGCTGGAAGGGGGGTCTCTCTGGTAGAGGTTGTACTATTCCTTTCCCAATCCAGTTAAAGAACCCAACTTGGAACAATTGGTTCAATTCTTGGGATCATCATCAAAATCAATGGAGAATCTAGGCCTTCTAGGCCCTCTATTCCAGTTTCCTCTTCCTCTATTATTTCTACCATGGCTTCCCCTACTGATGAAACTCATCCTGTAGCAACAATTCGTCAGTAATTAAGCCCTTAATAAACCATACATGACATTCAACTTGCATGAATCAATAATTGGCTCAGAAATTGGCACGAGATACATGCAAATCCATCCATAACAAACCATTTAATAATCGTCGAGTAGGGGGTGACATGGTTTATGGGACATATGTAGGGAGTGTAATCAACGAAAGGTGGTATAATGAGGGGAGAATTACACAAATACTGCTCAACAATTAATTAAATAATTTAATTGTGTAAAATATACCAAAATATCAATTGACAACCATTGTTGTGTTATCTCTTTTGTCGTTGTTACACATACCCTTTTAATTTATTTACAAAACAGGGATGTCAAAACAATATTGGGATTATGAGGGGGATATAATGAGCAAAAGGTGGTAGTATGACAGGGACATAAAATGGATATTTTTCATATAAAAATAAATCAAATCAAACAGTCAAACATATATTTGTTCAGACCTCCACAATTCAATCAATATTCACTTTTCAAACCACCATATAAACTATCACTTCCTTTACAGATTGCTTGCTGGCTTTCAAAAAAACAATTCATATGCCCATAAATACTCAATTATAGTATCCTTTGCATATATATAATATTTATATAGCATTCCTATCAATAGTATTGCAATCGATAGGATGAACATAACGACCATCTGTAACTCCAATGCTAAATCTCTTTTTCTTTTAAAACCAATAGAAAATGCACAATGATTCCAGCCATTCATATCCAATATTTATTCTTTAAAATCAAATAATAATATGCACAATATTAACCACCATTTGTCCGTTATTCAAACATTGTTCGACATAATCAAATAGGCATTAAAATTGTTAATCGAACCCCAATCCTTTCACACACATGTCTCCTTTAAATATAATCAACATAAGAATTGATTTGAATAACATTCAACATATAACATGCAACTCCTGAGCCCAAGCTTCACATAAATTAGCATGTACAAACTTCTTTTTAAAATTTCCCAACGAGAAACATATCCAAATCATGCCCAATCGACCAAGCACACACAATGCTTATTTTCCCTTGACTGGATTGAAACGATATTAAGATCATATTTAGGGTTTAAACATAGAAAATGGATATTAACAACATGTGGTTCAATCAAAGGAAGAAGTCTTCAAAAACGCAGACAACTTGTGCCTTTCAAAAATTACCATAGACATATAACAAGTAATCATAATCTCGACTGTGAGAGTTACCAAATGACAGTCAGCCACCTCCAACAAAGAAAAAAAAGAAGAAAACTCTTAAACAACACAGTAAAATGTGTGTCCAAGAACAAATCCGTGCCCAACCAAAACATATATAATGCTTCCATTTAACTTCTGGGTGATGTTAAATTCATACTGTGTACTTCTTTCCAAGCAATAGTGTTAATGGGCAATGCTAAGATAGCTAATAGCTCAGGGTCTTGCCAAGCCAAGGAAAAAAAATTTAAAATTTCAACAATTCTCATTGCAACCCAGATGATCGAAAATATCAACCATAGAGACGAAAAATGGAGTGGCAATCTTTAAACACAGATACTGGTTGTAACACCCATGCACAAATATCAGAGCTGGTCAAACATAATAATAAATTTTCAGAGAGAACCATACCCAAAAACCAATTCAACCGAACATGCTTCACTGTTATTTTATCAATAACTCATACAAAGATTACCCACAGCAAGGAAAGCATAACCATTCCTTTTTTTTTAAACCAAGAGTCCAGAATAATCACCAAAAGAACCCATGGACACAACACCAATACACAGTTCACAAATCCCATAATAGCTTAAGAAACACAAAGACCACGAGCAATCCTGAGCCAAAAATTGATTCTGAGGGCACATAAACCATCATGGATGGAAGAGTAAGGAACCATACCTAGAAAATCCTACGCGAGGAAGATACTAGACTGTATGACTCCTTTGAAACTGAGCAATGTGGAGAATCAACAACCACCAGAGCCAAAAACCAAAATGCAAGTATGACTAGGGTGACGAGCTTCGAGGGTTGTTTGAGTGATGTGCAGTAAATGCACATTGCTTCTCCCCCCAACCTCATTCAATTCAACGTATGAGCTAGCCAATTCACCATAGCACTAAGAATTTAATCAACCACATAACCATTTCCATATCCCATTTACATAGTGCACCACCTTTGGTAATGTCAAACCTTTTTTTAAAAATAACAATATGCTATAACATTAACCCATATGAATTCAACATATAACATCCAATAAGGTGCATAAGTCTAGTATCAAAGGTTTGTTGCATTTCTTTTGTCACAATAATACATAGCATTAGAGATTGTGTATAGTCCTTTAATTTAAAAGAGACCCAATATTATCCCTTTTATCAAGATCATATTAAACAATTTATGTCATATTTAATTGAAATATCAAAACCAAACTTATAATAATCCTTTCATCCATAGGGAAACCTTAACATAATCAGAGAGTGGTCATCAAAACCATCCAGTGTCATGCACCATAACATTTTAACCATGATTCGAAACATATAACTATAGAAGATTGTGTTGATACCATCACAATAGCAAACAAAATATAAGCACAACATATCCATCATAGCGCCACAAGTATACAAGGGAGTCCCACCTACTAGTTTATTATTAATATAAATATTTAATAGATCTTGGCAATCATTTGTGATCATAGTATTCATCGTTGCATTTTTAAGCATCAACAAACTGGTGAATCCACAGGGAAAATTGTTTCCAGCAGATTAAGAACTCAAAATGTCTAGTTTCATAGACCAGGTGAAACATTAAATCAAGGAATTATACATTGGAATGATTATGCAACAGGGGAAGTGAGGCAATTAAGGGAAAAAATGATTTGGGATTTTGGGAATAACTCATGGAAATTTTTAGGTACGAGGGGCTTATTCCTGTATGCATAACATTTGATTAATCACAGTGAAAGCGTTCTTTTCTTTAAGGAGAAAAATTTCCGGTGTGCTCTTTTTTGAACCTCGGGTAGAGGGAAGAAAAGGAAACCAGAAAATAGGGATGAAAAAACATTTATCTTATCTAACAAAAGTACTAGAAGAAGATAGCAATTTCAAGGATGTCTCCAAGGAGGGACATCATGACAGTTGTGTAACCTGATTGTTATTGATTAACAATACTTGCAGAATAGCATCGCTGTGGAAAAATTGATCCAGAACTTTATTTCTAACAAGAAAAGAAATCAATAAAAGAAATACAAAAATGGAAATGAAACAACAGAAACAAATAAAACTGTAAAGAAAAATCAAAGCACTGAAGCAAAACTATAATACATAAGTAATTTCATATAGCATTTTATCTTTCAAGCTGGTTCCACATAGTGTTTCAAGTGGGAATAGTTGGTGCTATAAGAAAATAATCGCTCTTCCAAGTCTTTTAGAATATAAGAATTTGCGCCCAAGACAAAAGAGATTTTAAAAGGACCCAACCATAACTTTTGAAACTTTGAATGCCTTCCTCTATCAACGTGAGATGAATCTCACAGCAAGACTTTCTAATTGACCTTAAATCTGACAGCTTTTTCACTTTTATTGAAATATTTCTTAACAGTTTGTTGTCTTTTCTTTACGTTCTCCAAGGAAAACATCCTATGTTCCTCTAAGGCCAACAATGCATTTATCCTTTGAGGGATATTAGAAGAATTCAATTCTTTAATCTGTAGCATCAATTGTAGAGAAGAAAGTTCTAACTCAGTAGGTAGAATATCATTTTGACCATAAACAAGATGAAAGGGAGTGCAACATGTGCTCACCTTGGTAGTAGTGCGATATGCCCAAAGGGCGTAAGTGAGGAGGGTTTTCCATTGACAAGGCTCATCTTCGATGAGCCTTTTGATAATTCTAACCATATTTTTGTTAGTAGACTCAGATTTCCCATTTCCTCGAGGGTAATAAGTTGATGAGGTAAAATGTTTAACTCCCGGCTTAGATATAAATTGAGTCATCTTAGCAGAAATAAAAGCATGGTCTTTATCTGTAATAATCTCTAAAAGGAGGCCAAATATAGAGAAAATATTAGTTTCAAGGAAAGAAATAACCTACTCATTTTGTGAATGCTTAAGTGGGACAACTTTAGTCCATTTTGTAAAATAATTTGTGCCTGTCAAGATAAAAACCTGCCCGACTGAAGATGGAGGATTAATAGGACTGTTAAAGTCTAGACCCCATTTTAAAAAAGGAAATGCGGGGAGGACATGTTGTAAAGGCATGGAAGAAAGACATTCTTTCCCAGCGAGCTTTTGTCACTTGTCAAAAGATCTTGAAAGTTATAAGAATCTCAAAAAATTGAAGGCTAATAATACCTTTTTCTGATAATTTTAAAAGCAATAGTTTTAGCAGAAAAGTGGCCACCCACATGAATAATAGAATCCAAATATTCATGGGTTTCATGTAACAATTTTTGTGCTTCCTCATTATTTACATAACGAAGTAACATACCATCAACAGATCTCCTAAACAAGAAGTCTCCTAAAATTACATATATGGAAGATTCAAGACATAGCCTTCTCCTTTGATGAGTATCTAAGCTATTTGGAAATCTATGATTTTGTAAGTAATAAACCAGATCTTTATACCATGGATCTTTAGCTACAAGAAGGATTTGACTATCAATGTAAAAGAGTGTTGACAGAGGGATATCTTGTTCATCAATTTCTTCACTTGCTTCTGCATGTTGAGCCAAGTGAACGGCTAAGTCACATCCCTTAATGGTTTTTGAGGTCACGATGGTTAAATCATTCTCTTGGATCTTAGCAAGCCAATGTGCAAGCTTACCTAAAAGATGAGTCTGTGAGAGAAAAAACTTGACAACGGGTAAAGGGACTTTTACTAACGTGTGCTTACCTAAGATAAAGTGGTGAAATTTCTCTACAACTTTAACAAGAGAGAAAGCATGTTTTTCAATATAAGAATATTTGAATTCATCATCTGATAAGATTTGACTCATGTAAGCTAATGGTTTTTCGTTACTTTGGTCATCACATTGTATGAGGATAGAAGAGAATGCTTCCTTTGTGGCATTAGTATATATAATAAACTCTTTCTCAAAATCCGGCTTCTCCAAAACTAGCGCGAAATTGATTTCCTTCTTAATCCTTACGAAAGCATTCTCGACATCATCAATCCAAGAAAAGAAGTGATATTGTTTGAGAATATTGTGAATTGGTTTGACCATTACAACAAAATCATGAAAAAATCTAGGGACAAAGTTAATGATGCCCATAAAGGCTTGAACCTCCTTTTTGGAAGTAGGAGAAGGAAGATTTAGGATAGCAACAATCCTTTCAGGATCTATGCTTATTCCTGAATCAGAGACAATATTCCCAAGGAGCTTGCCCTTGGTAACGCTAGAAATAGACTTAGAAGGATTTAAAGAAATGTCAAATTTCCATCCCATGAGAACCTTTCTAATATGACCAAAATGATCCAATCGGTTATTTGAATATATAGTCAAGTCATCAAGATAAATCTGAATAATCTTACCGATCAAATCGTCAAAATCTGTTTGCATAGCTCTTTGGAAAGTGGAACTTGCATTAGATAAGACAAAAGGCATGCGTTCATAAGCAAATGTACCCCAACATGTAATGAAAGTGGTTTTGTATTTATCTGTCCTTTTTATCTTGATCTGATTATAACTAGAAAAAACATCAAGTAAGGATATCATCTGTGACCCTACAACTTGCTGCAAAATAATTTACATATTAGGGAGAGGAAAATGGTATTTTATGCTTTCTCTATTTAATGCATGGAAATTAATGCACAGTCGGATTTAACTAGTTGTTTTCTGAATAGGAACCAAATTGGAAACCCACTCAAAATACTTAACAGGGAAAATAATCCCAACCTTCAAGAGTTTTTCCAACTCCTTCCAAATAGTTGCTTCAAGTGCGGGGTTAATGGGTATTTGTTTTTGACTAACCGGTTTTATGCCTTCCTTGATAGGAATGGCATGATGTATAAGAGAACAAAACCACGAAGATCCTCATAATACCAAGAAAAAACATCTTGAAATTCACTAAGTAACTCAGTGAATTTCAACTTTTCTTCATCAGTACATTGGGAACCTATCTTAACATTCTTTGGGGAATCGGGTGTCCCAATGTTCAAGGAAATGGTTTCACCCACTTTCCTTATTGAATCCTCTTATTTATGCTTTCTTTTTTTCCTACATCACTCGATGAAAAGGAACTTTGTAGAGGAGTCAAGCCCTTCAGAATTTTGTTGTTTTCCATGGATATAATTTCCTTGGGATTATATGCTTCATTTTGTATGAAATCACAGATGCTTTCATCACTAGGGAATACCTCCCATGACTCTACATTATCAGGGATACGAGGATGATATAAATATTGGAAAGTACAATTAGGTCTTTGTGGCAAAATTTGTCAAGTAGGAGAGGCTGCAAAGAAAACTAACCTGTCAACCATTGAATTCAGTTCCCTTTTAACATGAGTGGTGTTAAATGATAATAAGTTTGAGATAAGCACCCAAACAGTTTGGGTGTAGAGTTTCATTAACTTGTTGCTAGGAGAATATATTTTACGTACAACACTTACAACAAGTTTAGAGTCCCCAAAAATTATAAGGTGACCACAACCTAAATTATAGGCATTTTCAATGCCTAGCAGTAACACTTCAAATTCGGTGACGTTGTTTATGCAAGAAAATTCTAACCTATAGGAAAAGTTATGAATTTTACCTACAGGTGAGTACAAGATATGCCAGCTCCATTACCTTCATTAGAGCATGAACCATTAAAGTTCATATTCCACATCCCATCCTCCAGGTCAATTTGTTCCAGGGTAGTGGTATCCTCGTTTGCAATGATGGAATACACTCCTAGGTCCTCCTCGACATAGTTTACATTAGGCTATGGGATTATTTCTATATACGGTGAAATTATTCCCTTCCTTAGGACTATGATGTTCTTCCCATTCTGAGGAACAAATAAGTGTGTCTCGTCAAGTGAGAGATATCAACCTGTCAAAGCTTACCAGTATCTTCCTACTATGATTGAATAATTACTCATTGGCATGTCAATTACCTAAATATTAAGGGTTGTCCTTATTTCAGGATGCACATACAGAACCAAATTCACGTCTTTGATTTCACCTAGGGTCTATTTTTGTAAACTATTATAAGAGATCATGTTTCTAGCATTTTCATTTGTACAAGACAAGCTTATCTCTTCCATAATAATTTTCAACATTACGCTTGGGCCTGAACCACCGTCAATTAGATAAAAATGGGCTATTTTGTCCATAATCTTTACATAAATGAAAAATGGGGGATTTTTTACAGGGTTTCTAAAGCTATTTACACCTACTTTATTTACACTAGAATCCTCTTATTTTACCTCTTCAGAGAGATTGGCTATGGTGGAATCTTTTCCTTCCATGAAAATTTTTAGATGCTTTTGTTGCTCAGGGACGACAACCATGTCCAAAAGAGTAGTATTGGTTGAGAATGTTGTATTTGGAAGAGGGAGGAGGGGAAAGGACTCCTTGACTATCAAGAGTCTTGGTAGCTTGTTCAAAAGAAGCTTATGAAGATGAGCTTGGGATAGAAGAAGTATGAGGGGGATCATATTTTCCTTTTGGAGCATAGGATTTATTCCTAGTGTTTATGATGATGACATCCTCTGGTTCTGTGAAATCTAGAACAAAAATGGTAGTTTATGACCATTTTCCAAATATTTTATCTTTGGTACTCTTCTTTACCTCACAAGTAATTTTCTCGTGATGTTCCTTGCAAAAGGTACACCAAATGCGAGGCATGATGGATTTAGGTTGAAAGTTGTTTCCATTGGGATTCCTAGAAGATGGTGAAGAAGAAGACGAGGCCCCAGGAGTATGTGAAGGGACATTTCATTTTCTCTCATACACTATCATTCATTTATTCGTATCTTGTACAATTTGTAAGAGAGCTGACATGTTCGTTTGTTTAATTGAGTCTCCTTTGGGAAGACCTATTCTTTCAATTTGTTGTTCATACTCTAGACAAGTATGTAGAGCAGAACCAAGATTGTCAATAGATTTTTTTTCAAGCATATGATGATAAGGGGAAGTTAGAGCATTATAGTAATGCATAAAATCGGCTTGGTTATGAGGGTGAATAGGTTCAGGA
>SNQJ01S0145904.1:9449-24009 GCA_010110895.2 Picea sitchensis
GTTGGATCTTCCAAATAGTTTCTCAATAGTATGTTCCCTCCCTTATGCTGCTTCAATAATTCATCAGCTTCCTCACTCTTGAATTGTATAGTTGGTGCAGGGAGTCATAACATTTTAGAAAATGTTGAAGGAGCTAGAGAAATGGGTTGATGAGCTTGCATTTGACTTATTCTTCGGCCTGAAACAAATTTATCTACATGGCATTGAACAATCTATTTCATATTACATCCTTCTAATGTTATTCATGAGGTCTAGATTAGGTTCGTCTTCTTCTTAGTTGGGGGAAGAGACTTGTAGTACTTGTATGTCGTGGACCACTCGAAATGTTGATCTTTGTGACCCGGTGTGTTCAATGTATCTCCAAAAAATAGTTCCTTCTTCTTACTTGACATATTTTCTGCATTTTACAAAGGTGGCACTACTATCTATACTTACCGGTTAACATTTTTATTCTATTTAAATTCCACCAAGTACTGCCTTTGTAACTCAATCAACTGTAGATCATGCTTAAAATGTCATCAATTGTCATGGGAATTGGATTTATTACAACCCTTAATATATGCATTGTGCATTAATAACGACATTATGATTTTGCGAGTGGTGGATGATGTGGAAGGGGTAATTAATTTGATGGGAAATGGTGATGTGATGGTATGATGGACAGAAAGTGTTAAATATGGAGGTGTAAAATGATGTATGGAAAATGATAACAATATAACACAGAGTTGCGGAGTTGTGGACATAAATGCTTGTGAAAAAATCTTCAGGAAAGGGTGACAATGTCCACATTGAAATTTCTAATATGGTTAAGTGTTGGGATAAATGCGGACTTGCAAACATGCATACCTACTAGCAATGGAAAAGTGATGGGGAGTAAGGAAATCCGCTCTGTAATGAGAAATATGGCTAAGTATGAAAATAAGTGAAAAGTGGAAAGTGAATGTGGACCTATGGAATTGCGGAGGTGGAGACCTAAGAAAGAGTTAAGGGATGGTAAGTAGCTTTGCATCCACATCACTTGAAATTGACTAAGTACCAAAAGAAAATGGAAGAGGAAACAAAGTAAAGTGTTTTGGTGAGTGTAGGGTTGCAGACCTCGGTAATTTAAAAAGAGTTCAAGAATTTTTATGCACCTCTGCATCCGCATTTTTGGAAAACGACTAAGTGCTTGGAAATTTTTTGATTTAAGAGAAAAGAGAAAAGTAGGCTAAGAAAAGTGTAAAATAAATCCTAATAGCTATTGCATAATAATACTAAACTAGTAAAACAAATGGATCAACAGTCACCCATGTGTCATCCTTCAGTGGTGAGAGAGAGGGTGGGATGTCAACCATTTTAGGGGTGGGGGAGTAAATGTGGAGGTGGAGGAACCCCCCATTAACCTTAATTTGCAAAATCTTCCCATGTTATTCTAAGAGTTGATTCTTGAGGGACTTATAATGCATGTGAATGTCATGGGACAAGGATTGTTTTGGTGTCATAGCTTTCTGAGTTCTTGAGGATGATCTTGCCAATCCTTAAAGTAGCTCCTAAGATGGACATAACATCCACTCCTCTATTTTAATGCCTACTGACATGAAATAGTCTAAATTTGTTGAACTTGAGAAGGAGGGGATTTATTTTTTCCATGGTCCTAGTGATTTGCAAGGATCCCAATTAAACTCTATTTCAGAGAGCATATAGGATTATTTGGGAGTCTTATAAAATGATGGAAGGTTAGGAGGTTATAATGCTTAAGATGTCGATACTGTGGAATGCTACCAATGTTTCTTCTTCATTGTTGATAGCTTCTCCAATGCTTCAAGTAAAAGATAATGTTAATTTTCCATTAATACCAAAAATAACCCCCACGCCTACTACCTTGGTACCATTAATAAAGTGTTTACTCTTATTCCTATAAATTTTAAATATTTATTCATATTTAAGTAGTTATATTGTACTTATAATTTATAGATTTCAAGGAAAAAACATGCTATATTACTTCCTTACATGAAGGACTAAAATACAATAAAGGAAATCATGTTGGTTTGAATATTATTGAACATATACTAGAATCAACTAATACTAGTTTTCTCTTGAACATATCCTTGTTAGCTAGGTTGAAAATTAGATGGATATAATAAAGAAATGATAAAAGCATTCCAAAATATACTCATACAAAATTGACCATTGGAAAACCTAGTACCATAGACTACCTTTTAGCTAAAATGAAAAATTAAATATCTCTAAGTTCATTAAAAATTTCGATAGTAAGAAGCTCAATTCTTGGTTTCACAATTTTGAGACATACTTCTAGACTCTACATGAGATCATGAATGTAAACAATATCCTAACCACTAATGTTTTTTTTAGGCCTCAACAACTTCCCAAGCCCACTAGCTTGGGGCCCCTCCTAAATTTTTTCAACTTGGATATTTTGATCACTACATCCATTAGCCATGTTCTCTTAATTTGTAATTAATTATTGAGAATTTGTTGGTTGAATGGATAATTATTGTCCCATTGCTTGTTGATTTGATTTAATTCATGTTGTGATCATGATTTAGTGTGGAAATAGTATTTTTGAGCTTGTTTGCGTTGAAAACAATATTTATTGCGCATGTCATATCTTCATGTGTTTTGTGCTTCTTGGTTCTTTGAATAACCCTGACCATGAAAATTACATATATCATTACCTAGGTTGATTGCAACACCCACATGACATAGGTTGAATCTGAATTGCTTCTCAGAAAATAATTGGTACTCCCACCAAGTACTCAATACCAAGTGCTCCAAATGTGAGTTGATTATTTTCACAGGATAAGATCTCTCAGATACCGATGGGTAACCACGTTTTCAATGGACATATTGAAATCTTATATAACAAAGATGTCAAAATAATTGACATAACTCAATTAGGGTAAAGCAGTGGGAAGATCGAGGCTCTAACTTTCATTAAAAAAATATTTTTCTCATAATTTTGGGTACTAGTCAAAGCGAATTTTTCACCTCCGAAGCAACCCTACTATAGATTTTGCAGTATTATGAATCCAACACCACTGATGGAATTTGAATCCAAGGTATAGACGTACAAAAACACTCTCTGAGTATTTCCTAGCAAATGAGTCTCATCAATCATGAAGCTGCTAATATGTTTGAATGGAGTTGTAATTCCCCTCATTGGAAAATTCTACCTATTCTTTCCACATTGGAAAAAAATGACATCTCAATCATACATCGTATGGGCAAGTTACGGGTTTTATAAGTAGGATTGATTAAGTTGTGTTAAAACCCACTCCAGTGTATCGCATCAAAAATAAAAAATATTTTTTTTATCACGACATATGCTTTATCATCCCAAAATAAGAAAAGAAGGTATGAAATCTCATATTAGGCAAGTCATGGTATGAAATATTAGGCAAGTTGTGATATGAAATATGGTTTATCCTTGATACATATTTTAAGTGTCGATACATCGACCCAAAAAAATATTTTAAGTGTCGATACATCGACCCAAAAAAATATTTTAAACACCTAATATAGAGTGAGAAACATATGAAGTTTGGGTCACACAAACACACGAAGCATGATGATTAAATTAAAGTTTTAAATAAGGAGGAGGATACATGTTGGATTGTAAATGTGGAAGATAAGACAATTAAGGTGGGTTGGAACATGAGACAAAGTTCCAAAGGGAAAAATTTAATTGACCCTCCTTGTTGGAAATATTGTTGTCATTGATTTCAAATACAAGGGGAGACTACAAATGTCCAAGATAAATATTTCCAGATTGATATTGTTGGAAACATTGTTTTCAGATTTTTTATTCTCACTTTGGATACCATATCTTTGAAGGAATTCTCACCATATATACCTAGCTCAAATGGGAGAATAGGCTATATGGTTGGAAATATTATTTAGAGACCTTTCCAATGATATATGGAATTCCCTCTAACTCCCTAGGAATGAGGAGATATGAATTTTTCCATCTGACAACCTAACCATAAAATTTAGGTCGGCTCAGCCAGTCTTTATAGGTTGGCACTGAAAGTGAGGATATAAATACTATAAATATAGGATATATGTGTGAATTTTTAGTGTAACCAAGCAAGAGATCAATTCTGAGGTGCACAAAAGTGATCTAAGGTGCACTAAATGAGTTGGGGTGTCTTTTTGGTACAGGATCTAAAGGTGTGCAAGAGAATTTTGAGGAGTTTTCTTGGGATTTTGTTGTTCTTAAGGTGCACTATGAATTTGAAGGTTTGTGATGTTGTAGTCTAGGATCATATTATGTGAATGATGCTATGAGTCTCGCTAGGGGCATAGAAGGTTACATGTGACTAGGGTTTGACAGATTTTATGTGGAATGAAGCATGTAGGTGAAGTCAAAATTACTGTGTATGAATATATTGAATTGATGTCTACATATCTTGTTGAGTTGGTGCTTTGGTGAGGGGATTGGTGTCTCCAATAGCTCGCTAGGGCATGAAGGTTACATGTGACTAGGGTTTGACAGATTTTATGTGGAATGAAGCATGTAGGTGAAGTCAAAATTACTTTGTGTATGAATATATTGAATTGATGTCTACACATATCTTGTTGAGTTGGTGCTCAGGTGAGGGGATTGGTGTCTCCAATAGGTTGTTGCTTGCAAATATTGTAACAATAGATTGGTGCCTACAGGTGCTGCTGAGTTGGTGCTTAGTTGAGGAGATTGGTGTCTCCAATAGGTTGGTGCATATATCTTGCTGAGTTGATTCTTAGTTAAGGAGATTGGTGTCTCAAGTTAGTTGGTTCCTACAACTTGATGAGTTTGTGCTCAGTTAAGGAGATCAATGTCTCCAGTAGGTTGGTGCCTATGGACATTTATAAAGATAAGTTTTATAGTTTTCTCCCGATTGAGTTTCCATGTTAAACTTTGTGCATTGTGATTTGAGTTTATATGTGATTATTGTTTCTTAGCTAATGAATGATTGATGAATGGTTAAATAAAGTAAAAGGTATCTTATACAGATTCACCCCCTAGTATAAGCATCATTTCAACACTCCTTAACACCTTGTTGCCCCCCCTCTTAACATCATGTCATCCCTCTCTTAACATCACACCAGCCCTCCTATCACATCATGTTCCCCCCCTCAATATATTATATTGGCCTTTCCTTCATATTGTATCAACCGTTTAAATAATTTTTAATATCGATGGATCACCCCTTTTCAAAAAATTTACCGGCCATAAAAATAATCTTTTTCTCTGACATATCGACCATAAAAAGAATTCCCATATAATATGCTCACTCTTAAAAATATTATTTTTCTTTGATATGTCGGCCCCAGGAATAATGTTTTCCTCCAATACGTCATCCCACAAAAAAATTAAGGTTTGATACCATGAAGGATTGACAAATAAAAAAATGATTGGGGCACATTAACCTATGTTTATGAAGTGTGGAGAATGAAAGAATTGGTGGGGTATTTAAAGCACATGACATATTACTTTGGACATTTGCAAGGGTGCATCACAATGCATAGGGAAAAACCTATCTCCTGGTGTTTTTTCCATAAATTTTGACCCCAAATTCCATTTGTGCACTCCTTATACCGTTAGAAAGGTCTCATTGAGCTATACAACTTCTCTAATGTAGGTTTCAAGAGATTCCTCACCATTCATTCCATTTTTTCAAATTTGTGCACAAGCACACTGTCAACAACCCAAGAACCTCATAACACAACATTTCAATGAAGGTGTATGTGAAATCATCGTTAAAGGGACTATAGATCAAACTCAAGGGAGTATATTTGAACTCCTTATTAAGTTTCCAATTCAACTATTTATGTTAAATGAACATTTTTAAAGTATGTTTTGAAGTTTTGTATATTGGAAACTCATGTATTTTGTGGTAAATGGAATCCAGGTACCGATACCAAAAGAGGATTATACACATGAATCTAAAGATATAATGTATGAAGGTGTGGACAACAAAAAAATGGATGCTAGACATTAGGACAAGGAGGACCCACCAGTACACAAAAGTGACTCTACAAATGTTATCTATAGAAAAGGATGGGGTACCAACACATGAGAAACAATTAGATAACAAGAATAAAGATTAAATGGTAGAGGATGAAGTACATATTTAAAATAAGGTATGAAATCTCATATTAGGCAAGTCACAAGCAAAGAAGAAAAGTAGATTCATAGTATGGAAGTTATTGATTACATTGTATAAGGCGAACTAGAGCCAAAATATATGATGACCTACAAGCACTAAAAGACAAATTCAAAGTGTGAATGTACAAGATATAAAAAATAGTGAATTACGAACATTTTTTGTTGTTAGTATTTCTTCGTCATTCCATAGAGTCATTGTAATCAAGAGAGGAGATTTTGGCTCTTGGAGCTTTCATGTACTATTGTTGGAACTTTAATGAGGATAAGCCCTTTTGGCCAAGTTGTTTTCTAGAGAACTTTGATTCTTTTGTTGCACATATTGTGGAATAATCTATTGCTTTTTCTCAACACTGGAGTTGTGTAAGAATGTATCTCATATTGTAGACTATTGTTATGTGTGGTTGTTGCATTTTTGTTTATGTTATTCAAGAAAAGGTTGCCTGAATCTATGAGCATAGGATTGTAAATTATTGTTTTAATGTTGGACTATTTTGGGTTTGTAGTGATTTTCCCATATTATTGTCTTTGTTTTGAGTGAACTATTTCTCGGGTCATTGATAATAGCATGTGTGGTTATTTGTTTGATTTCTAGTTACCGCTAGTTTCATCCATATGCATGCATTTGCATCTTAGATTAGTTTCATTTCATTCTTTATCTTATAAACCATCACCGGTAGTCTGGACCGCAACCGATAAACCCCAAAACCAATAATGGTCGCCAAGCTAGGATGTAGATGGGTTCCTTATTCCAAATGGTGTGAGGTCTAATTGGGACTTCTCATTGGAATAACCCCTACTATTGATCAAGGTTACACAGACCCATCAACAGGTTTATATGGAAGACATTGATCTTCATTATTAACAAACTCGTTAGAATATGTTTGTTATCAAAGCTAATCAATCACCCAAGGGTTGAATTCAAATATACCATGAAGAAGAGGTTCAACCCTTCTAAGTATCAAGATAATCTATTAACAATATGGCTTCAACTTAGAAAACTTCTAAATTAATCARTACAACAATACATTGAATTGTTCAACAAATTTCAATTGAAACTAGAAACTTGAGATCTAGAGGAGGTAATTAAAATAAAGTTTATTTCTAGTTTACTTCCTTATCTTAGGAAAGAAATAATTATGTTTCAARTCTATTCTTTTGGAGCATACAAAATAACCACAAACTACTAAAAATATACTTGAATCGAAGTTTCCCTCCCCCCAAAAAAGTTTCATTTTAGTTATAGCAATAACAATGCTTCTTCCTCCAACCCTTCCACCTCCCAGACTTCATCCGACTTTATGGAATATAGAAAAKGGTTTAAAGCACATATCTTCATTTTCTAGTAAAGGAGACCTTTATGGAATGTAGAAGGGTTTAAACCATATATCTTCATTTTCTAGTAAAGGAAAGAATAAGTATTGTAACCATTATAAGAACTATGGTCATTCCATTAAAAAAATACATATCTCTTTGGACCACTCACAAAGTAACAAGTACTTAAACTAAAAGTCACAAAGATTATAGTTGACAATCCGAGTACCATTTATCTTGATAATTATAAAATATTCAACAAATATAAATTAAAAAACAATAATCCTAAAATAGTCTTGGGACTTGGGACTTCTCCTTGCAATGGCTCTCCATTCTTAATTGAACACAATGAGTAAAGTTTGTAAGTATATTATAACAAAATTGGTGCCCTTTCCTAAGAACCTATGTCACATAGCACTTAAAGTTAAAGGGAGGGCAAATATTTTAGTTAATGATATACATTCCATCTCTCGATTAAAGATGATGACACAAAGTATATAAAATATTCCAAAATGCAAAAAGATTCAAAATCATTCTTGCACTTGCACACCTCTTTAGAGGAGGGAAGAATATAAAAATATTTCTTCCATTAGTGGTCGACCATTAGTTGATATTAATTAATATTTAGTGTAACTTTTGTTATATTTTATAAAAGCTCCCAACTACTTTCCACATCCATATCTCATTGTAAAAGGAATGGTTAATTTTATCATTTCATTTAACTAGNCTTCCATTAGTGGTCGACCATTAGTTGATATTAATTAATATTTAGTGTAACTTTTGTTATATTTTATAAAAGCTCCCAACTACTTTCCACATCCATATCTCATTGTAAAAGGAATGGTTAATTTTATCATTTCATTTAACTAGTGTGCTTAACCTTTATTCCAAGGTAACAAATTAACTACGATTAGGGGTAACAAAGCATAGAGGTGATTAAGGGTGATTAAGGCTGACAGAAGTCCAAGTGCATTTGGTCTAAAATGTGGGTTGGTTTGTTTACCAATATTATGGCAATGACTTTTTATGTAGCGAGGATATATATAATATTTTTTTTTACATTTTTATCATTGAATATGTATATTTTTTACCACATCAATAAATAACTAGAGCACATTGTAAGAAAATAAAGGAAAGAGATAAATCATTTACCTATTCTCATTATAAAGATTCATATAAATACACATTTATAATCATACATATTAATGCCCTATTATCCCACTTGCCTAACTCTCTATTTCTAACTTTATCTTTTGAAATAGTCAACTCCATCTTTTAGTTTGTCATCCCCTTTATTATTCTCCTATGTAATGTAACTAATTATTCTTCACCATTCTTGGAGTTTAATATTTTTTTCACCTTATTGACTTTTCGCCTTCTTTGGGATTCTTCATTAGTTGCACATGCTCATGGCCATGCACACTCATCATGCTCTCCATGTGTGCTCAATCTCATGTACTCAAACTGTACATGGTTCGACTAGCTTATATCTCATGTTCTTGGCTAGTGCCTAATGCTTCCTTACATGCTTCTTCTTTCACACGTGTTCCCACCACATTTTTTTGTGATCCTAAAGAAAACAACATATTGTGTTTTTATTTAGTTGCCTATCATTCTTACTCATGTTTCATTCATGTGACACACTCATGGACTTATTAGTTTCAAAGGATTCTTTTATGTCAACATAGATGTGTGATTTTTTATGTTTAAGTGTGTTATTAGTGGAGGATTGGGTTTGACTGTAGCAAATGATAATTGTACCTTTGGATTCATGTTGTAGTATGGATATGTAGAGCTAACAATGGTGCCCCCTCTCATATATTGTACATGGCAGGCTTTGTCCTCTTGGTGCATTACAAAAATGAATAGAGATGTTCTTATGTTGTGTTTTCATGGTATTGTACATTGCGAGCTTTGTCTTCTTGGTGCATCATAAAAATGAATAGAGATGTTCTTATGTTGTGTTTTCATGGTTGCAAACATCTGGTTTCTTGATTATAAACACTACTTATTACGCTAATGACTATGGCTTCTCATTCCTATGTGATTGGTGATGGACATAGTGTCTCCTACAAATGTTCCATAACATTGTGGCTTAGTTTTGAGAGTATCTCCATGGTTGTGTTTAAGTTGTTTTTCATCTAGTATAGTTGATGGATATGTGTTGAGAGCTTAATTGTAGTCAATGCCCTTTTTCCTATGTAGTAATGTATGGGGAGAATGTTGGGTGATAAGTTAAGGTTGTTTCTTAAGCTCATAGTGCATGTTGAGTGTGATGGGATTTAATGGTACCAATTTTATTTGTGGCTTTTGAGTGTACCATTGGTGAAGGATGTATTAGTAGTTTTTCTTTCTTCAGAGAATTTTACTTCCTTCTATATTTTCTCAAGTATATAATAATTATTACATGATCTATTAGTAGATTATTTGTTTGCACAAGAACAATTATAGTTGAATTGAGGAACTTCATTGCAGCCTAACCAAAACAACTTTCAAAAATAGCTTAGAAAATTAGGTATTATTTCCTCAATAGAGGGGTGTCTTCCCTCTATGAGTTGTTTTGAAAAAACTATGATAGTTTTGTTGCCCCAAAATCAATAGGTATTCACTCTAATAAATTGGCCTATTAAAAATAAAAAGCAACGATACATGCTACAAGTAAACTAGAACATTAGAGTTGTGCTCACCACTTATTCCACTCGCATGTCAGAGTCAAGTTTTGGTATTATATATTCTGCACATGAGGGTCCTAGTGGAATTGTATCCATCACTATGTATCCAACATAATTGGCCACCTATCTTACCAACTCTAATAATTCAACCATTGACTACTCCAATTCGTTATTCTTCTAGGTGAGTTATTCTTGGGTGGTTTCAAATTTCTTCCTCCCTTGCTCAGCTTCAAGAATTCTACAATCCATTTGCATCTCGTAGGCACATTTCCTATCTTCCATCTCTCTAAATATGTTTTCTAGCTAGGATTTCAATCTTGTTGTTTAGAGGGCTAAGCACTGAATTTTGCTTTGCAAGTTCCGAATTTCCTTGTTGGAAGTGTTCAAAGCTCTCTTGATGCCACATATCTCCTTAGTGAGGAAACAACGATGACATAGGCACTAAACTCAATTCATGGTAGCATGGTAAAGGAAGTTGAGGAGGAGGAGAGACAAAAGAGAAAGGTCACAGGTTACTGAAGAAGGAGGGGTATGAGTGAGGATCGAGGAGACAGAAGGGAGAAGTGAGGAGGGGTATTTATGAGGCAAGGGAGGATGAGGACCACATGAGGGAGTCATCCATCTGTTATCCTTCAATTGTGAGAGAAAGGGTGTGACATCAACCATTTCAAGGGGGGTGAATGTGGAGGTGGAGGAACCTCCCAATTAAGCTTAATTTGCAAAACCTTCCAATATTCTTCTAAGAATTAATACTTGAGGGACTTAGAATACATGCAAATGACATGGCAAGAAGATTGTATGAGTGTCAAAGATTTTTAAGTTCTTAAGAATGATCTTTCCAATCCTCAGAGTAACTCCTAAGTTGGCCATAAAATCCACTTCTTTGTTTTAATTCCTTTTGACATAGAATAAACTAACTTTGTTGAACTTGAGAAAGAGGAGCTCTGTTTTCTTGATGATCCTAGTGATTTGCAAAGAGCCCTATTGCACTTTATTTCAGAGACCAACGAGGATTATTTGGAACAATGGTAGATTGAAAGGTTATCATGTTTAGGATATTAATACCTTGGAACACTGCCAATCATTCGACTTCATTGTTGGTAACTTCTCCAATGCTCCAAGTAAAAGATAATGTTAATTTTCCATTAAAACCATAAATAATCCGTGCACCTACTACCTTGCAACCATTAATAAAGTGTTTATTCTTATGTCTATAAAGTTTAAACAAGTAGTTACAATGTGTTATGTGTTAATAATTTATGGATTTCAAGTTACTCCTCTACATGAAGGACGGAAAGACAATAAAGGAAGTTGTGTTGGTTTGAATATTATTGAACAAAATTGACCTAAAATCTCTCTTGTAATTGCAAACGTAGTCCTACGCGGTGGAACAAAAATAAATGTTGACTTGAGAAATCTTCCTTATAAAAAGTCAAAAGTAAAGTGTACTCACCCACCAACAAATAAGAACGTGATGGTATCAAACTCACTGACATGGATTAGTCAATGCTAATGCAAAGTGAGAATTCTAGAATTGTGAGTCTTTTATATATAAAATGGTTACCGACCTTGTAGATTGCTTTGATTTTTAATGATGGTTTGGATTAGTCAATGCTAATGCAAAGTGAGAATTCTAGAATTGTGAGTCTTTTATATATAAAATGGTTACCGACCTTGTAGATTGCTTTGACTTTTAATGATGGTTTAGAAACGTGTTGAAAAAATCTTAAGACAGTGCAGAGAATGGTGTTGATAAACCCTAGAAAGGTCCACACAATGAGTTTATTTTTTTTAATTTCCATATTTTCATACAAATCCTGAACCCAATTTTAATTTACAAAACTTTAGTATGATATTTTGAATTTGATTTAAAACTAGCATACCCCAAAGGGAGGAAGGGGATGTCAAACAAAATCTAAGAATACATAGGTTTGGTTTTCATGACATCCATGTTACACTTATTTACCATACAAAATAAATGTGAAAAGGGGAACATCCAAAGATATTAAGTGTCTCAAGAACTATGATGTGAGACTAGGAAGAAGGAAGGAACTTGATGGTAAATTTTTAAGATAAATATTATAATAATAATTTAAAATTTTAAGATAAAATATTTATAATATTTATAATTTATTTTAAAAATATTTATAATATATAAATACATAAAATAAATTTAAAAATTTTATTTTTAAATTATTTAATATTAAAAATAACAAAATAAAATAATTAATTTTTTATATTAAATTTTAATAAAAATAATATTAATTTTAATAGAAATAATGTAATATTTGTTATTTTTGAAAAATTCTAAATAATTAAAATTATTAATTTAGCTTTTATCAATATAATATTAAGATTATGATGTGCAATTATATCATTTTGTCAGACAAAAGTTAATCACTTGAGTAATTAATAGTGGTTCAAAAGAGGTAGTTTTATATGAAATGTCTTTAGGTTTTGGGTTTTTAATTTATTTCTTTAGGATCAAGGAAAGCAAGCTCTTAGCTAATAAAAAAAACTTATAAATCATACTCTAGGACCAAAATCACTTTCAACCTCTTTCAATCTAGAGATTATTTACACATAAATATAATATTCCTTTTAATAATAAGTAAAACTATCTCCAATAAAATCATCTAGGATCAAAAGCACTTTCAACCTAGAGATTATTTACATAGAAATATAATATCCCTTTTAATAACAAGTGTTGCATGGCAGTGTAGTCCCTGCCAGGTTGGAATGGGAATAAATGAATTGCTATGGCGGGACCGAGCACAAACACGTGGGAAGCAACTTGAAGTACATGTGGTTTCCATGCAAAGGATGACTTGTGGCAGCATGTCACAGGCCAAACACAAGACATTTGGCTTGTAGATGACCCCCAAGGTTAATATGCGAACAAGGCAGTTTTTTCTTGGGGTGTGTATAGTTCAAACATGGGACTTAGAAAATTTCTGTCTCAATGACTTGCAATAAAGGTTCCTGGAAAAGAGGACCAGGAATCGTACACATTAAACATTCAAATATAATAAACATAATTTCCTGACATCCAACATAGTTGAAGATTTTTTTTTTAGCAATTCTGAATTAGTTTTCTTTGAAATTTATTAAAAATTAATAATGCCTTGCAACAAAGGTTCCTGGAAAAAAGGACCAGGAATCGTACACATTAAACATTCAAATATATAACTAGTTTTCTTTGAAATTTATCAAAAATTAATAATTTCTTGGAACAAAGGTTCCTGGAAAAAAGGACTAGGAATCATACACATTAAACATTCAAATATAATAAACACAATTTCCTGACATCCAACATAGTTGAAGGAAAAAAAAAATTGCATTCCCGAATTAGTTTTCTTTGATATTTATCAAAAAATAATAATGTCTGTTACATATTTATGGAATCTGTTCCATATTTCTGGAAATTTAAATGTGTTTTTCATATAGATTGGGATTGGGGCTCTTGCAGTCCATAAAAGAAATAAGTACAAGAAATAGGACTATATAAAGAAGAAGTGCGCGACGATAGAGAGGAAGACCTGAAAAGAAGAAATTGGAAGTTTTGAGTCTTTGGTTAGAGATTTCTATTTAAAGAGGTAGAATAACTGGATTGATAAAGAAAACAAGATGTGATCAATATAGACTTACTATGAAGCCGATGCGTTTTTGTTGTTGTCATCGACAACCACTGGAATCGTGCCAACCGATTGTTGCCCTTCATCGATGAGCTTGTCCATTATCCGTTGGAACCATTCTTCAATGTAGCTTCTCATGGGGGCCACATTGATTTCATCCCGGATTTCTATGTCAAAAAGCTCGTTTTCTAATTTCCTTAGATCCATAGAAATACTATGCAGAGCCTGTTCAATTTCTTCATTGTGTGCCGAATAGTCCACTAGCTAGTTCTTGACCTCATATACACCATATTCAAGGATGTCGTCAAACTTTTCTAAAGACAACCCCTTTAAAATATCAAGTTGCTCATCGAAGGCTTCTTTGGTCAAGGACAAGGATTTGAGGATTAAGTTTGTGTCTTGAACCTCGTTGGTACTTCCGACTAAGTCTATTTGGGTCAGGTTTCTGAATAATTCTTCTTTCTCTGATATGGCTTGTTCACATGATTCGACAATGAGGTGTAGGTTCTTAACTTTCTTTTTCCAGTATGCTTTTAATTGTTTGATCTGCTTTGGGGAGCGGGGATCCTCTTCTCTTCTTTTCAGATCCAAGTTGTTGATGGCATGTTTGGAAAAAGGGGTCACCATCTGTTCATAGAAACATTCTTCATTTTTTAAATTCGTCTGCAAATTTCCGTGAAAATCATTTTCTCTCTTTTGAAAGGAAGCTATATTTTGTGATGTTTCCCAGGCTTCAGTAATTAGCTGCATTCTTTTCTTGATGTTCTTCTCTACAATGGCTCTACATGATGTGA